>JAPYZL010067390.1:0-10552 GCA_030522825.1 Platygaster orseoliae | reverse complement strand
AGGGAAGAATGATTTATTCGTGAGTACCCCAAAAAGTGGATTTTGTTCCCGCATTCAATGCAAAAAAAGTGGCCTTTTTTGTGGATGCATGGGAAAAATATATTTTCATAAATATCATTGTTTAGAGCAGTTTTGCCTACTAAATTAAATCTGAATTTTGCCCAATTCTCATTCTGTAACTTTTTACAAGTGATAATAATAAATTGCGAAAAATTGAAAGTACGTAGTAAATTATACTTCGTATTTTGATAATATGAAAAATCCAGCCCTTTGGGTAATAATCGGAAAATTTTAACGTGTGTATTAAAAATAAATGTAGCGTTTGCGTCCGATATTGCTGAGAAAAGTGAAAACTCGTGAATGCGGTATTTTTCGCCAATGATAGGATTTTATTTGTGTAATTTTTAAGAACACCATAGTTGATGGAAATATTTATTAATACATTCCACGCCAAAACGCTGTGGTTTATTTGATAACGCACATTAATCGCCTTTTAGGATCATTATAAAAAAATAAAAACCATCCAATTTTCTTGATCAATGTGATAACTTTAATCTATGAGCAACTGTTAAAATCTGAGCAGGTTTTACACACAATAGTTTTTACAGATAAATGAAACAGCAAATGTACGAAAAATATATACATTTCTCTGAACTGATTTTCGGAAATATCATTTATGATACAAAAAACGTCGAAAGTATTCGTTTTCATCACTTTCAAGCAGAAAAAGTTGTGATATTTTCATGACTAGAAAACTGTCGGAAAATTCTAAAAATTTTTACCAAGGTCGTCGAAGTAAAAAACATCGTAAAATTTTTTTATGTCTGTCATTAAAAGTCATGTGTTTTTTAAATATTGTAAAATACAACTTGTTAAGTTTGAATGTAATCGAAATTAAAATAACGAATGTGTTTTGTCAGTTGAATAACAAGCAAACGTAATTGAAGTAATTTTTTTATATCAAATCAGGCAATTACTCGGTGTATTGATACTTAGAAAACCCATTGCAATAATATTTAATGAATTTGTACTCTTGTAAATATGCGAACCAATGTGTAGGTAAGTGATAGATGAATAAAAAACGCTAAGCAACACAAAAACCGTCTTTTAATTGAAATTATTTTATATTTTCTTTATAAAATTATTATAATCTTTTTTTAGCCGAGGTATTCTTTACAGTATATTTCTTTAAAGTATGCATGATAATATTTTTTCATGGTTGAAGAAAAGTTATAAATTACTTAAAAGGTATTGAAAAATCAAGAAAAATTGATGAGTTGGACAAGTTTTTATGAAATTTGGAAATTTTTTAATCGTGTTTGAAATTGTGAAAATATTCATTAATGAAAAAACATTGAAAATTTAAAAAATCACTTTTAATATAGTGAAATTTTAATTGTTTGTAAAAGTTTTAAACAAATTTCTGATTTTTGCATATCGTGTAAATTCTTTGTTTTTTGAGAATTCAAAAAACTTGAAAAATACATTTTTGTATAAGTTAAAGAGTTTGTAAGATCATGTATTAATTATGCTCTAAACGTCGCAGATTTTGAAAAATATGATATTGCAAATTTTGAAATTCAGATTAATTTCTTATAATAAAAATATTTTCTATAATTTCAGGAAATGTTTATAAAGTCTGCAAATGATGTTCATTGCCATATTTCTTCGAAATATGTACAGACAATAGGGTTTTTTCATTTTCTAAAAAAAATTTGAAAAACTAGAAGAGCAGGTATTGTTAAAAAAGTAATAAAAAATAAATTATTCATTAAGAAAAACGTTAATCAGTTGAACAAATTGTCACAAAATTTGGAGAGTTTTAATCTTGTGTAAAATTTCTAAAATTCATAAAAACTGAAAAAACATTGAGAACTCCAAATATTGTCAAAAATTGGAAGAATTTGTAAATATTTAAAAATTTTCGAAAATTCGGTAAATGAAAAAAAGACCATACAATATCCTGCAAATTTTCTTCATTCAATAAACTTTTTATCATCAGGAGATGATCAATTATTTTGGAAATTTTAATGAAAAACTATAAAATTAAGAAATGGCGATAATGAAATAAGTAAAATAATGCATTTCCACGAGGGTATTTTCAAATATTTTACTCATCCAGAATTTCCCAGGTGAGTAGTGCTGCTCAGTCTAAGTTCTGTATACATTTTACTGCATGTTTTATCTGTTGGAACATTTTCAACAAGGAATTTATCGAGTTTTAACTTTTCGCTGCATTGCCCAATAAAACGAAAAATTAAAAAGGGTGCATTATATCTCGTACTCTTACGAAAAGTCTACAACAAACATTAATCTTTTTCAACTCCTTTTCAGAAAAAAAACTTTATAATAATGTCAAAAATAGGAAAAAAGTTGAACTAAACTTTGGCAAGCAAGAAAAACTTTCGTCATATCTCGAAAACCAAATAAGTAACTTGAAATTCGTATTGCTTCTGTTTTCATAAATGAAAAAAAGGTAACGCTAGATAAAAACCACATTTTTTGCTATTAGTTCAAGTAAACATTTCCGGGTATCAATTACCGTTTGTGACAAGGATCAATAATAGACTACAAAAAAAAAACACTTGTTTCGTAAGTGCGCTGAACAAACTATTTGCAGAAGTAATGCATAAAATGAAAGAACCGAACAAATTTTCCATAGACAATCAAGATGAAGTTTCTAGTAGTGTGGTTTACAGTTTTTTGCTGTGCTCGTGCACAGAACAATCCGCATTACATCGACGAAAAAACCACCATGGTTCATTTGTTCGAATGGAAATTCAAAGATATTGCCGAAGAATGTGAAACATTTCTTGGTCCAAAAGGATACGGTGGCGTGCAAGTACGAGAGATTTGAAAACGAGTATCATATGTGTGATAAAAATTAATTGCAGCTTTATTTTAATTTTTTTCCATTCTTCACAGGTTTCACCGATAAGCGAAAATTTGGTGATGGAAAATAGACCATGGTTCGAACGTTACCAACCAATGTCATATAAAATTGAAACCAGGTCAGGTAGTGAACAAGATTTCCAGGACATGGTCAAAAGGTAAGTTGGCCAATTAAAGTGTGGAATTACGTAACATAATATACCTACTATTGTTCTAAGGTGCAACAAAGTTGGCGTGAGGATATACGTCGACGCAGTGTTGAATCACATGACAGGTGATGCATCACCAGCAATTGGTACCAGTGGTTCACGTGCGAATACTAATAATCGCAAGTACCCTGGTGTACCATATGGACCCAGACATTTCCATCAGTCATGTTCTATCAACAACTATCAAAACGCGACAGAAGTACGAGTTTGCGAATTGAGTGGTCTTCATGATCTCGACCAGTCCAGACCTTGGGTTAGAAAAGTCATCGTAGACTTCTTGAATAAAGCTGTCGATTATGGCGTAGCTGGTTTTCGGTATGTTCAAAAGTCATGAATCCTCTAGAAATGACAGACTTTCTCCATTAACAAACTTGTTCTGCAGCGTTGATGGCGCCAAACATATGTATCCCAGTGATTTAGAAGTCATATACAGAAACCTCAAGAACCTCAACACAGACCATGGCTTTGCTGAAAACTCGAGGCCTTACATTTTTCAAGAAGTGATTGACATTGGAGGTGAAGCAGTCACAAAATTCGAGTACACGAGCATCGGAGCAGTTATCGAATTCCAATTCGGCATTGTGTTGGGCTACATGTTCAGGGGCCAAGACGATCTCAGAAGGTTGAGCAATTGGGGTGAACCAGAAGCTTGGAGGCTTCTGAATTCAACAGATGCATTGGTCATGGTGGATAATCACGATAACCAAAGAGGTCATGGAGCTGGAGGGTCTTCAATCCTGACCCATAAGAACCCTAAAGAGTACAAAGTGTGATTGTAGAGAACAGACTTTATGATGCTGGTGTCAACTTCTAACGTATGTCCACTTTTAGATGGCAGTAGCATTCATGCTCGCCCATCCCTATGGTGAACCCCGTGTCATGAGCTCCTTCTACTTCAGCGATCCAAGCCAGGGTCCACCAGCAAACACCAACGGTATCATTGTATCTCCGAAAATTACTGCGAATGGAACCTGTACAAATGGCTGGGTTTGCGAGCACCGTTGGCGAGAAATTTCCAACATGGTCAAGTTCCGTAACATTGTGCAAGACAGCAAACTCGGAAACTGGTAGTCAGGGGAAAAAGGCCAAATAGCGTTTTCTCGTGGTTCTTTGGGCTTTGTTGCCTTCAATGCCGGAAGCAGCGACTTGAAACAGAAAATTAACACTGGTCTACCAGGTGGAAAGTACTGCGATGTCATTTCAGGAGAACTTGAAGACAACCGTTGCACTGGAATATCAGTTAAATTGGAGCCAAATGGAGTTGCCGAAATTATGATTCCCAGTAATGCGACCGATGGAGTGATTGCGATACATGCCAAGGTAATGTCATTGAACTTTAATGATGATCTATGCAGAACATGAATGCGAAAACGAATCATGTTTCCGTGAAATTGTTTTAGGCCAAAATAGAAGGGTTAAACCCCCCAAGACCTTCAGTTCCTGGATGTCCTGCACCCGGTACACCACCTAAATCACCAGGATCGCCAGAAACAAAGGAACCTCCTGCATAAAGATCATATAATTTATTGGAATGGAACATGATCTTTGACGATTATTTAATTTACGTATTTTCACATGATGAATACTTAATGTAATGAAACTCTATATGATAAAAAAGCTTATGAATCAAGAACTGAGATTTTTATTTTTATATTTCCATGTCGTTGTACAAGGTAGAAAGTCATAGTACATAAAAATCGTCCGCATATCTGCAAATTCTCAAATATCAAAAATCAGATCAGAAAAGTTCAGTGAAAATGATTCTACTAATCTTCATACTTTTGAGTCTGATTCCTTTGAAATCCACTTTAACAAAATTGCAATTATAATTATCATAATAATTTGGGTGGGCTTCGTTAGAATGTTTCATTTTTAATTTAATAAATTTATCGATTTGAGGAAAAATAACAAGTATATATCGTTTTTATAATTGCGATCTCTCTTTAAAGTGATTCCAATGTGCAACTGAGTACATGTTATCATGCATGAAAAGATAAATAAGCAGTGCACTTTTGCTGCTCTCATTTTCAAATCGACTTCTCTTCTCATTACATTCAGTATAAAGAGTAAACGTTTATTTATGGCAGAAAATATTTTGAACATATATTCAATTGGTATTCTCAGAAACTGCTTATCAGACAAATGCATACAATTTCAGACATTGTTTTCGAGATAATAACATATTCATTTACTATATAAATTTAAGAGATTTTCTGATAAACTTCAGTTTATCTCCAGTGATTCGACACTTCAGTAAGTTAATGAGTTAGTGAAAACTTCATGACAGAAATAAAAGTCTATGCTCTGTTGATAGTTTTGAAATTTTTTACAAATCAACACATTTTCATGAGATAAAGAAAATTCATCGTAATTAATTAGAATTTTAATAAAAATTATATACGAAATTTGCTAGTGTTATTATTCCAAATATATTTGTTATTTTCATGATTTTTTCCGAATAAAAACTCCGATCTCACAATGTCTTTTTTTCTTTTGACTATACTCTACGCTACTGGGGGAGAAGGGTGGTAAATATTTTTTAACATTCGCAAATTTATCAATATCTAAAATATGCATTTTCAAAGTCAGCCATTGATTGTTTTTCCAGATAAACCAATATGAATAAACTACATCTCATCTCATTTGTGTTGATTTTAGTAATCGGTAAGTTTTTCGTAGTAAATGATGTACACATCGAAGTTAAATAAGATTTTCTAAATTAATTTCAAGCATTTTTAAAACGGTGCAATTACACATGAATAATTAGGATATATTTACAAATTTGAAAACGAATGATTGTATTGTACTGTAAGTCGTTTATGATTTTTATGCCGACGCATTTTCGAGGGTAAATGATGCAATTGTCAGTTAACTTGTGAGTGTGCTTTAAATGAGCATTTTTTGAACCAACAAAGGCGTTGTTCAGTTCAATACATGAAAGCGTCATCATTTTTTCGAATTGCGAAATGACGTCAACATCAATAACCTTTTTACATCATTCGAACATTGCACATTTATTCTGCCAGAATCGACAGATTTGAGCTAATATTTTTTTGCGAAAAAACTACAGTTGATGCATCAATGATTCTGCAATCACTGAAAGGTGACAGTGCTATTTGGGCAGATCTACCAAATTTTATTTTCAGTAGAGAATTATCGAAATTTTACGCGGTTATACACCCAACACTAATCAAAATTTAACATGTCCTTCGTAAAGCTGCGAGTGTCAACGCAGACCCGAATCCAGCAAAAAAAGGAAAAAAATCTCTATCTCCTTCTCCACCACCAGCTTTATCTTCAAACACTAGTAAAACCAAGTTTTTAGAAATATTATTGCATAAGCGACCGAAATTCCATTAACTTTTCTAAATTTTCAGGTAACAAACGACGTTCGGGAAGTCCAAAAGCTGTGGCAAGGACTTTTGATACGCTGAATGACAGAAAAAGTGGAAAGAGTACCGAGAGCAATATTTTTATCGACATTTTAGTTAATAACCAGCCATTTACTGTGACAATGAAACCGAAGCGTCAACAAACTGGAGAGTTCTCGCCTACTTAGAACAAACGTTGTGAAATATAATGATGAAGACTTTTCATCTATTTAATTCATTCATCTCATTCATCTCATCATTCATCTCTTTGATTCATTCATCAGACTGAGATCTAACGATTTTAAAATATCGTTACGAATTAATTCATGGCACATTTCGACGTGAGAGCAGCGAGACTCCCCCACTCTTACCTACTAGGAATTCTGATCTCGAGCGTCGGAGGCGGTTATGCTTTCCAGGCCCTCAATTTATACCCTCACCAGATTCTGTTAGCGAATAAAACCGACTACTCCAAGCTTTTGAAACTTATCAACGACACTCGTTATATTATTCTTTATAATGTTAAAAACAAACATAGTTTTATTAATTGTCTATCATTTTTCAGAACTTCCTTGGAAGAAGAAAAAGATGGAAGACCATCATTCGTCAAAGTGGGCACACATCCCCTATGATTTCAAAAACTTGAAAGAAAAAATAATCCTTGAACTTAAGAACCGTAAACGATACGAGTGCAAACATTGCGAGAAAAAATTTTCAACACAACATGAGTTATATAACCATGTCAGAATGCACAAAAATGAGAAATCTTTTGAATGTGATCACTGTAAAAAAAAATTGTCAACAAAAAGGAGTTTAATTCCACATATGTTTTTACACACTGAAGAAAAACCTCACGAGTGTACTTATTGGGAGCGAAAATATACAACTAAAAATTCCTTGAACATACATATCCTGAATCACACAGGAGAAAAACCTTTTTTGTGTAAATTTTGTGGCAAGAGATTTAAAAAGACATCTCATCTTAATCAGCATATTCGAACTCACACTGACGAAAAACCTTACCTGTGTGAGCATTGCAAAAAAAGATTTTCCCAACAAAGTAATTTAAGTATTCATATGAGAATACACACGGGAGAAAAACCTTTCACGTGCAATCAATGCAAGAAAACATTCAATCATAAATCAATTCTCGATAAGCATATGAAATTGCACACCGGAGAAAATTTGTACAAATCAATTATTGCGAAAAAAGATATACAACAAAACTTGGTCAGGTAGTTCATGAACGTACGCACACTGGAGACAAACCATTCAAGTGCCCTTATTGCGAAAAAAGATTCGCATACAAATATATCCAAACAGCACATGAACGTACGCACACTGGAGAAAACCCATTCAAGTGCAATTATTGTGAAAAACGATTTACACAAAAAAGTACCCAACATACTCATGAACGTACGCACACTGGAGAAAAACCATTCAAATGCAATCATTGCCAAATAGGATTTACTACAAAACAAAATCAAATAACTCATGAACGCCGGTTCCACACTGTATAAAAACCATTCAAGTGCAATCATTGCGAAAAAAGATATTCATCAAAACAATATCAAATGAAACATGAAAGGATTCACACTTGAGATTAACTATTCAAGTGCAATCATTGCGATGAAACGTTCAATACCCATCTAACAAAAACTATAATGCATCCTGTGCGTGTAAAGTACAAAATAACAAATCATGTAAATCATAAAAGAGGGTCTTGCAAGTTCGTGGAACAATAAAAATGCACATAATCGTACGTATTCAGGAGAAAACAGGAGATACAACGATACTAACAATACAAGGAGAAATATTTCGATGAAAGTTTCAACAATGATTTGAACAATATCCTGGCAACAACTCTTTTTAAGTATAGTATCGTATAAAATGAAAAAACACGAACATAATGGTCACATGACGGAAAAGACAACATTTCCAGTACAAATTGTAATTTCTGAATATTCCAATGTCGCAAAACATTTTGAAATTTCGAAAAATTATACATAGTAAGAATTTTTTAATAATCAATAACCGAAAATTTATGCCAGATTATTTTGTTTTTCATTCACTTATCTAATGTTTGTTGGTTTGTCATTCTGATTTCTTTAATTAATCATAATGACAATAATCTTATTCATTTTTACACTCCTGCAGTAATTGGCGAAATTCAGTAGCATTATTATTCTAAAAAGACTATGTTTTCGTAAACGTTTATAGTTTAAGGAACTAACGTTGTTTTCAGAAATCGATTTTGGCGCTAACATGAAATACCAGAAGTTTTGTTGTTCTGGAAAAGAAAATGAACAACGCTGTCCACTGAAGAAAATCTTAAACATCATATGCTATTCGAAAAATGGAAATCTTTACTGTAATTTTTTTTTCGTGAGATTATATATACAATAAAAAAACACGACGATTATCTGTCACTATGAAGTTAAGATATTCAAAAACTATACAGGTTTTTGTAGTCTGTTACAAGAAGTTTAAAATAAATCAATCAGTGCACTATTGATTCAAGGTTGCGTTCGAAGTCAAAGATTGTCTCAAATTTTTACTTTTTTCAAGTTTCCTATTTCCATTCGAAATATTTTTAAAAATCTTCGATCCTTTTTTTCAACATCAGCAAATAAACGACTCTGAATTTATTCATTTTTTCAAACATTCGTATAGCATTCTGTGGAATCGGTGATACAAAATTGATTTGTCGACCTGCGAAAAAATTCATTTGCATGTTATTCGTTTAACTATTACTAATTATTATTATTAATATCTATCTTTTTCTCAAAGATTTTACAAATACCAAGAAACCATATCAATATCGCGATCTCGAAACAAAAAATTCTAAATAAGAGAATCATTCCTTACTGATGAGCATAAGTGTTAATTATTGCCGTTTCTCAAGAAAATCATGTACAAATAACCTTTATTAGAACACAAAAAATATAAAAATAATAATAATGTTAAAATCATTTTACACAGTTGAGCAAAAATAGTCAATCAAAAGGATGTTCGACTAATATCATGTCATACAGACATGATACAAAAACATAAAAAACGAAAATAGCTCCTAAATGAAGATATCGTTTTGAATCATTTTCTTATCATTCGTAAAAAACAGTATATGTGACCTGTGCTGTAAAAACCTACCTAAGGACTAAAACCTCGATTTTGAGATTTTCACATACGGTCTCAGGGCATTCCAGGCCCATCAGGTCACGCATATTTCGATCATTATTACGGTTGAATGAACATAGAAAAGGAAAGAGCGAATAATGGTCGGTTTTTAGGCAAAAACTTTGAACGCGTTTTTCTCCAAAAGACGTTTTGGTCCGTAGGTAGGTTTTTACAGCACAGGTAACATACGTACTATAAAATGAGCTCGGATTTGTATATTCAGAACTTTAGTCAGTTTTCTGCATTTTTTGAAGACACCAAAAAAATCAACATGACCATCGCTTGCTCGGTAAGTATATCTAGCATTATTTCCTAATTTATGTAATTTTTTGAACTTTCGTCATGTAAATTATGAACCAAAAAAAAAAGAATTATAACTTTTATCCATTTTTCACACATTCGCTATTGCTTTGGAAAAATGTCAAGTTGGTATTTATTGCTTGCGATGCACTTGTAAACTATTTTTACATGTCAGATGCTTATTCTAAGATCTTTTTCTTTGGAGCGCGTCACATATATGTAATGTAAACTCCCACTTTTTATAGTAGGTACATACAATAAGTTCGTATTTCAAACCACTGTTATGAGGGCAAATAACTTATAATTTCATTTTAAATATTGATCTTTCCTCTTATAATAAAATGTGCATTTTTTCATAATAGGATAGAGGAAAAATAATTAAAACAATATACCCTAGCAACACCGTGTCATCAAAGTGTCACCAAATGGTCATCGTTTTTTGATGACAGTTTGACGACAGTTTGATGACACAGCGAATAATACATTTTAGGTTCATGTTAGATTCAAAATGCAACATCATATGATATATACGGGCTTTTCTGCTTCGAAATCGCAAAAGATTGGTACATAAAAAATTGTTTAAAACCTTTAAAACACACTAAA
>JAPYZL010067376.1:0-21952 GCA_030522825.1 Platygaster orseoliae | reverse complement strand
TTATAGTGCAGCGCTCCCGACCGGGCATGTGCGACGTTATAAAAAAATTTTTATCCCTAAAACGAACAGAGTGCACAAAAATATTCTTGCAGTTTCTGGAAGACTATCGAATTCCGCACATTTTGATACCAAAGTCGTTCAAAACTAAGGTGGATATGTTTTCGCAAATCGCAATTGTTTATAACAAAGTAGTGAAATAAAAAATTTTTTTGAAAAATATCGAGCAGCACAATTTTTCGTGCTTTCACCTCGTTTCGAGCAATAACTGTACGAAATTTCATAATTTTATCTGAAACGATTGAAGAGATATGAATTTTGCAAAAAACACCCACCCACGACTTCAGCTGATGATAACATAAACAAAAAAACGGAATTACTTCAGCTGATGATAACATAAACAAAAAAACGGAATTTTGAAAAACTATTTTTACTGTAGACTCTACATCTATATACCTTTACATTCATGAAAAAATTGCGGAGTTTGCAGATATCATGCAAGAATTCCGGTCTCACTTGAAAAATTTTGACCCTATACTAGAAAAAATTGAAATTTTGGTAATTCTTCTGGCATTCACAATTTTTTTTTTCAATTCGCACTTAAAAAAACTTCCCAAGCAAAAAAAAATTAACAATCTAGTATAGATTGTATCGTCATTTTGGAATGCTTGTTAAGATTTACAGATTTGTATTTAAAAATAAAAAAAAACATTGTCATGCATCTTCAAAAAAAAGATGATAATGCATACATCTACAGAATTTATGTCATACACTATTTTGTATCTGTATTCTTATTTTCAGATTTTTATTAACTTGCATTCAATTACAAGCGAAATTAAGTAGAATTATTATGCAAATTTATTAGGTGCCTCACGAAAATGGGGTGTATTTTTAATAATTTTGCCTTACTGGGATACCAAAATTACAAAGAAAAAATGTCTCAACTTTTAGCAAATTTCAAGAAATTTCTATTAAGGAGCCTTGATGAAAATTCTAACGATTTTCTTCAACGACTTGTCTCGATTCCAGCAACATTATATTCAAATTTAATACGACTCTCTATTTAATGAGTATCTCACTTAAGTAAGTTAGTCACTACTCAAAGTTACTTATGAAAATCTTGTATATTAAGATTCCTCAGAACATGACGCAGCCGTTAAGCTATAGTTCACTTATTACCATTACGGAGGTCAGTTCGTGAATTTCCGCTCAACGCCGCAAGCACTAATTTCCGGTGACGGAAACAGATCCAATCGCAGTATGTACGTATATACAAATCAACGCGGAAATGACAGAAACGAACCCAAAACGTGCTTGAGTTAATTTTATGAGTCCCCTTTTCACACACAGGGAAGTGACTGGCACAAAAAACTATTGCATGTCTGTCGAAAACAAGATTGAATGTACAAACGCCATCTACTATTTCCATTTAACAATATTACATTCCACATCGCATGTTCATGAAAATTACAAAAATATCATCCGAGCTTTCCATTGAATTACATTGGATTTCAAGTACGAGTTGATGAATATAAACTACTAAAAGTGTGTAAATAACAATGTTATTCCTTCTTGATAATGATATAAATATAGAGATTAGCTCGGATTATCAATTCCTCTAATGTCTCCGTAAACTTCACGTTATCACGTAAAGAAACGCTGCCGGCAAAATCGAGAGAACTTGAAACTCTCGTTAATACACTTTTAAGACTCGTTAGCTAGCGAAAAGTGTAGGAAAGTTAACGGTTTAACGATCTTCGATTGAATTCAACGGATCCATTATACTGTAGTTTGAAGAGTAATTAAAAATCTCTGTCAATACGAAATGAGCATTGGGAGTTAATGAGAGAGACTTTTAGATAAAAAATTAGAACAATGTAAGGAGTAACGTTAGGAACGGATAACAACGAGTTTATTGAAGAGTTTTTCGGATTAAGTTTGAGCGCTTTTGGTTTGCTAGCAATAAAAAAGAAAACAAAAGTGCAGCCCTAATTAAAAGTTGAAGAGAGGCATGAATGAGAAACTGCTTTCCGCTCGCTCCAATAATAGCATTGAAGTCACACAAGTTCTACAACGTCGACAATGCTTCCATCAAATTGCAGTATACACACCGAACTCGCTTCTTCTCTGCCGTTAAATTATCTTTCGCCCAACGTCGACTTTCTTTTTATTGAACGCTCAGTTTACTCGCTCCAACGGAATCAGTGCTCGCGTTATTGGAGTCGGTAGAATCAAAAGATTAGAAATAATTTCTTACGAGAGTTTAGAAAGAAGTTTTAGGACGAACGCTAGAAATGAAATTGTATTTTCTGAATTTTAGAAAATTGAAAAAAAATTAAAATGATGGGTATTTTTTTCTCAACTGTAACGCATTGGAAGATGAACAGTGAAAAGGCTCTAATATTTTTTAGGACTTATTTATTTGGAAAACCGTGAGAAAAAGTGTAGACGAGATATGAAACAAATTGTTTTTGGATAAAAAAAATGTTCTAAAGAAAACATGGGGTATTTATTTACCACATTTTCTAAAATTAACTGCATTTTTGGAAAGTTGCAACTGCAAGTATGACAATTGTAAATTTTACAATTAATGTAATAATATCATGATGTCAGAATGTGTGGATAGATAACAATTTGAAATTGTTGATTAAACAATGGAAAAATCTAACAATCAAAAATTTATGCTAGTAAAATAAACAATCATTAGACTGTTAAATAAAAAAATACACAATACTGCTATCAACTTAAAAATAGTAGTAATAATTTGTTTCTTACGTTGGAGTTACTTTTATCGAATTGACTGGGCTGTAAAAATTTTAAAAAAGGCGGAAAATAAAAAAAATTTCTCAATTCTAAGATTAATCAGTAAAAATTCAAATTTAGAAAAACTGTAGATTTTTTTTGTTTTCAATAAGCAAGTTTGATAAAGTTAAGTAATTTGTATCTGAAAACCGAACAGACTGCCTTAGTATTTATTTTAAGCTGATAAAAACATAGATATTTTTTTTGATTATTAATAGTCTGTGTTCAAAATTGGAAGGTTATTATAAAAGTTTCTTCAATCGAAAAAAATTCGAAGTTGAAGAGTAGCAAAAAATTAAAAAGTCAGTAGATGAACATTTTTTTTCATGATGATTAAAAAATTATAAAAACAACGTTTTGTTTTAAAATGATTTGTGTTCTCGATTTTTTCAACAAAATATATCAAAAGTGTTTTAAATTTTAGTTGTTTTTGTAAAAAACAGTCAGTTTACATCAATAAATTTAGTAGGGGATCAGTCCTTCCAATCAATTTTTTCCAAAAAAAGTTTTCCAAAATTAATTTTTCCATAAGTACATTTTATCCAAAAAAATTATTTCCAATTATTGTGCACTTGCAAAAAATTTTTCCCAATCGCTATGCATTTCCAACCACTTTTTTTCCAAACATTTTTTTTTTTCAAAAATCGTAAAGTTAAAAAAATCAGAAAATTATTTTTTCAAAACGAGGCAGTTTCGAAATTAATTTTTTGATTATTCACTTTCATTTATCATATAAACATTCGACAATATTCAGACTCTATATTTTTGATGTTTCGATGTATGTTTTTTGAATCATCACGGTTGTAAAATTCCGCGTTTTAAACTATGGCTGCGAAGAAGTTGCAGCAATTAAAATTGAAAATAATTTGAAACGTCTGAATTTGCAACGTCTGGCATTATAAGGAACTGGTATTTTAGGGTTCGGAAATAATTGGTATTGGAAATTCTGGGTTGGAAATGACCCAAATTGGAAATTTTCGTTTTGGAAAAAATGGTCATTGGAACACAAAAATTGGAAAACTTTTAACCCAATCATAAATATTATCAAGTTCATTTTTCGATAGTAACAGTCAGAATACATAGAATTGTATTATTATAGGAAAGTTCTACATCCCAAATTAACTGCAAAACGTGTAGATTATTGAAAAAAAAGCAAGTGATAGATAGATTAGTTAAAAAATCATATAATTTCATGTTTTCACAAAGATAGTGAAATTAATATATAAAATCTCAAAATATAATTTAAAAAATAAAATAACATGAAACGATTAATAAAAAAAGCATATTTGCGTTGACGTATACAAAATTTTGATAACAAGATCACTGTCATAATATCAATTTTGATGAAATTTGAACAAAACGACAATCACACATTTTCATGTTTTTGAATTTGCTGTTTTTCTTTATGCACCTGTTCAAATGATTATTTTAGATTCTGCGATCTTTTACCTTTCTGGAAAACTCAAATTTTTTGTGAGTTCGATAAAAAAGACTAGCGTTAAAATTTCATGCCAAATTAAATTCAAAATTTATAATTCTACAATAAATAAAAAAATTTCGACTGTTTTCAAAACAAATTTACTTTTTCATCATTTTTTCCAATAATAAAATATTACTTGAGATTATATAAAATAAAATACAGTCATACCTAGCTTTAAACATCTTCAGTAAATTTTCAGCTACTGCATTTCAGTTTCTGAGCCGACATATCACTTTCCGCTAAGCAACATGAAATGAAAGCTGAAAACTTTCATTAGAAGTGAAACAAAATTGCAACTATATCATTTTAATCAAGGATTTTTGGCAACAGTCATGTTTCTCTTGGAAGGAGATTAAATCCCGTCCCAAATTGCTGAAAAAGGCAAGATTTATCCGGCACTTGCAAAGATTTTTAGATGTTGTTTTACTCCCTCCCCCCAACCACCCCCAGCCCGAATGAACGTGGAGCTAGTGCGGTAAATACGAATTTCACCGCGATGAGTTCCGACGTAACGAGTCTGCGCGAGCGATTACCCCCCTAAATTACTCGAGATATTGCACTTTTTCTCAGCTGCACCTCATAAAGTGGACCCTTTTTCATACGAAAAAAATCGATGAAGTACGACCAAGCGCGACTTAACCCAATTTTTTCGTTATCCCCTATCTACGGAATTTATCGTCAAGGTAAATCCCGTGTAAAACCACGCTTGGAGAAGCTACCCGTGATTTTACAGTTCCTCCTTAGCACCTAATTTACGTATTTGGGTGTTTTCTTCGCTAATTGAGATTCAAGATCATTTATCTTCCAGTAAGAAATTTTGTAATTACTGATAATTACAAGAATAAAAAGTTTCCAATCACAGAATTACTTGAATTAGGATTCAATATTATTTATTGTCCAGTATGATAAAACTGTGAGATTTTTCTCATCTAATGTTCTTAAGTAAATAAAGTATGGTTTAATAATAAGGTTCGTTTATAATTACTGAGGATAGTGCAGAAGAGAATAGAATATTTCATTGCTCTTCTTATATGTAGGTACATTCATTTTTGTTTAACTACATATGTTCGTTGCATATGAAAACTTGATTCCATAATTCAGTCGAGAAGGTCGGAATTGTTCCTAACTAGCAAAGTCTGTGAATGTAACATCACCCAGAAGATTAATTAAACTCTGTGGATTTATGTGAATATTGCAAACACAAACTTTTACTCTCGAGAATTACAGGGCTTCATGTGGTTTTCCTTCCGCTTTCTGACCTGCAGTGAAATTCGTACCTGTTGTCTTATCCATTGTTAATTTTTTCATATACTGTGTTTGACGTTTAACAGAAGCCCATGTGTAAAATGATGTATTCATGGCTGAATTCTGAGAAATCTCTCGTGATTCAGAACCTCATTATTTTGAGACTTGTTTACAACCATTAGAGTATCAGCTCGGACGTTACATAAAACTTGTTTGTTGTTACTTGAATAAATAACTTAGTGTTTTCGAGATAAGTAGGTTAATCAACGAGACGAAGTTTACTAAGAGAATAGGAAGGAAGTTATCTGAGATTGGAAATTCTGTAAAATATAAGGATATTCGGATTTTGATCTTCACGCAATGAAAGGCATGGTAAAAAGTAAAAGAAAAATTTAAGTAATATGAAACATTCTTTCAATCGGCATTTTGAATTTCAACATTGAAAAACCTTTTCAATAATGAAATATTAAAATTACTGTCTTTTAAAGGAAGACAATATTTTTAAACAAAATAAATTCATCTTTTTCGATACTCGCAATAAAAAAAAATATTTTTTTCATTACTTGCAGGTTCAATGAAGATATAAATTTTATACTTCAAAAGACATTGTATATTTTTCTTCTTTCAAGCAATAAAATTTCGAAAATTATTTTTCTAAGAGATAATTTTTTTTTTTAATAAAGACTAAAATTACACAACTTTTCATTTACTGTTAGTAAAAAAACACAAGATCATTTCGCTTTACGGTTTCGTTTCTTGAATAATACCTTCACGAGACTTCATTTTGATTTCCATTGGGATCGCTGCAGCCGACAATCCGAAAACGCTATTCACGCCTGTTTGACAGGCTAAAGCGGCGCGCGACGAACTTTTGGTGATTTTAGGGTGTCTGCCAGGATTTCAGGGGATTCTGATTACGTGAATAATCCACTCTGACGTTGACGAGCACGCAATATACTTCTTCCCAGCAAACAAAAAACATTACTCCAGATAGAATTTTCCGATCACAAGATAAGCAAGGATTTTTTTTCTGCTAAAATTTTTTTCCAGCGTGTTGGATAAAACTATTTGAGTTTTTTTTCTTTTGTATGTAAAAAGTTAGTGTTATAGAAAAATATACCGTATAAACTTCCTTTTTCCACATTTTCCTAGTTTTTTGACAACCATGAAAACGAAAAAAAAAAAAATCCCAGACTGTTACGAAAAATCTCCACAATTTTTTTCTACAGTTTCATTCATTGTGTTACATTTTCTGTATGTTTTTCCAACATAAAAAATAATTTCTAAGATTTTTCATTACTGCAATATTCCCAGCATACTTTTTCGAAACACTTATAAAACCAGTTTTCCACGTACACCGATTTCCGTGCAAATAAAAATTTTTCGCCGTTCCCTGAACTGCTTTCAACTTCTATGAAACATGCATATTTGCCAGTTGGATCGAAAATCATAAATCCATTGTCCATAATCAAACAACAAGGAACTCTTCAAAGCGCAGCACAAAACGACTGCAAAATTCACTCAAATACGTCGACTCCAAAAGAATATTCTCATGCTCGTTCTTTTTCTGTACATAATCGTGTACAGAAAAAAAAAAAAAAAGACACAAATGCAAGCTATTCGTAAGCTTCCTAGAATCGCTGACACACTCATTGTAAATAGTAAATATTCCTGAAAATCCTGTGATTCGGCTTTCAAAAAGCAGAGAAACTCGAAACGAATTCCATAAAGCTCACCTACATTTCGAATAAGACTTCTGTTTGATCCAAGACTACTCGGAAACGCCCCACGTAAAATATTCAAAAGCGAAAAAATGCGTGGCTCGGGAATTAATTAAATCGCGTGGACTTTTTTTGTACTCGCGGCATTTCTGACTCGGCGATGGCATTTCAGCGGAAAAACCGCTGTTGAGAGATCCGAAGTATGCGAGTTATTCGCCACAGTAAATGTGCATCAGGGATCCTTATATTTTTTACGGTAGGGCTCGTGTAACGTGACCCGAAAACCATAAATGGGCCAGATGAATATCGCGGAATTTATAAAAGGGTCGATTGAAGCAAACGTGAGCTCGTAAATTGCGAAGAATGCCGCGGTAACTGTGTAAGCCACCAATACATTTTAATGATAATGATAAAACCGCAATGGTGCCACGTCGATGCCATATTAATTTTCTAAAATTAGGCCAATATAGCCGTAAATTGAGAAATTGAATTTCACGTGCATCGTATATTTCGCTGCAACGTTACGAGATCATTTTTGATTCCGCTGAATTTGCAAAAGGGACGTGTCATGACTCACGAACAGAAATTTATCGTGAAGAAGTAGTGATTCTCATGCCCGACATACCTGCAACAAAAAAGAGCAACAAAATTGAGAGGTCGCTTCATAGTTTTATTATAACGGTAAATGTCAAACGCTGGATTGTTATTATTGGAGTTGATAAAAATATGCACATGCCAATTTTTATGTATCATGCATATTTTGGCTTTTTTTACGAGCATAGATATTTACTCCATTTGTTGGAAAAAAGTTGAAATATTTTGTAAATATTGTGTACATTTCGTTGAAACAGTTGAAATACGATACATAAAAAGTTTTTTAAAGGAAAGACCGACTTTTATTTGAAAGTTTTTGAAAATTTATTACATTATATAATCATTTGCTGTAACCAAAATGTTGGATTTAACGTTGAGTAGATGATTATTTATTACAAGCATGTGATTCCATCTTCTCATTTCTTATTAGAATGAATTTTTTTTATCATTTCTGATTTTTTTTAGCGTATGAAATTGATTGTTCGGCATATTTGTGCCATTTTTTTGTATGTTTCTAAGAATTTTTTCATTTTATTTTGTACACATTTTTAACAACCTTACTTATTATCAACAATTCAAAAGTTCAATTTGATCAATTGAAGGAAAAACATCATTCGTAACTACATTTGAAGAACTTAACTATGATATGGATCAAACTAACAATAATTTTTTTCATAATAACTACAAGATCAATTATATTGTAAAAATTATTGAAATAATTATTTTATTCGACACTAGCCTGTTGTGACTGAGTAAGGCCACCTACAATTAATAAATATGATATAAATATATGATAAAAATATCGAACACGAGTCGAAGTTCGAACGACGAAATCTTCCCGAAATGTCGTCCATTACACTACTCGTCGTGTTATGTATAATAATACTACTATGTCTTATACATTTAAGCATTATCCTTTATTTCATTTACACTATTTAAAAGGCGATCGTTATACAGGTTACAAATTTCTATTTTTTCAGATATTTGCACATGAAGAATGCAATGTCATAAAAGTAATTCTCTGGGAAAAGAACGTTTTGAATATTTTGACTTGAGTATGTTTGTGTGAAATTCTACAGCTGTACTTTGTCATTTCGAATTATTTACTTCAGTTTGATGGAAAAAAATTTAGTTCAAGAAGCTAATGTGGTAATTATTTATGAAACTATTCTTACATCTCCATTCCAATTCGTATTGTTTTTTTTAGTAAATTTTTTTACTTGAAAATTATGTGTTACGTTGGTTAGAAATAATTCATATGTCTTGAAAAATTTCGTATTACAACTTATGTATAAAGTTTGTTCAGCATAAAAAAAGTTATTAAAAATAATTCGAGTTCTGAAAAAACGTATCTGAAATTGAAAATTTTCGTTATATTGGAAAGATATTTCATTATTTAAGATATGTGAGTAATTTTCTCAATGATGATTACCATTAAAAATGATATACTTGATTTTGTTTCTTACAACCAAATTGTAATTTCGATTCGATAAGCGACGAACGAGAATAACATTATTTCTTTTTCATACATTTTTCATTTGGTTTCTTTCTTCTTTCGACTCGACATAAAAAATTCATCATGTTTACTCGTACCTTAGTCTATTATGTATATATATTTTTTTAAATAAATCAGATCTGTAATACATATTACAAGAGAAATAAAAAAAAATTTTTTATAGGACAATTATTGTTCATTTATCTTTTTAATAATGTATAGATATCTTGCCTTTTGATTTTGAAGATAATTGGCAAAAACATGTTCGGGACTTTTCAATTTTTCCACTCAACGTTTAATTTCAAAAGCAGTGACATGTTGAAAAAGTAAGATTTTGCAACTTATTACCTGTAATGTCATGATAGAGACTTTAAAATAATTCAAAGACGTTAAATAAAAGAAAAAATGTTCAACAAAAAAATCAGCTTTATTACGATGTGAGAATGTTCAGTTCTAAGTGTAAATGAAATTCACAATCGCTTTATTTCATTATTATAAGTAACATGAATCAAGACTGAAAGCATACATTTTTATTGATAAAGTTGATTCTCCTTCTCTTTCTGTAATTTGACTGTCAATGCTCCAAGTAATCGAGTTTAAAGTTTGAATTACGAACTCTGAACTATCATTCATAAAAGTCACAAGCAATATCTCCTCCCTCCCTAACCTCCTCTTCGAATAACCCGATCAAACTTAGTTATTCATAAAAAAAAATAACTTATCTGTCTTTTAAGCTACGTAAACAGAAAAATTTCGCAAAGAATTTTCCCACTTATTTCTTCAGTAAACATCCTGGCCTCTGATGTATCTAATAAAACCAAACCTTAACAACATTGCAAATACGCCATTGACTTTATTCCACGAAAAGCTTCGAAAAAGAAGTTTTCCCAAAGAAGCGAATTCTTTAGGTAAGTTCCTAGTGCTCTTCACGAAACTCCCGACGAAATCGGCTTCCTCGCAGAAATTAATTCGTTTTGCCTGTCCAGCATGTTTCAAATTTACCCGAAAAAAGTATCTATCTAAAATTCTTTTTCCCCGTTCCTTCACGAGTACGAAAAGTTGATGGAAACTAGCGAAAAAGCGAGTCGCAGTTCGGGTTATCAAAAGTTGGGCTTGTCTACTCGCAATGGCTGTTTTTGCCATTCAAAGAAAACGATTGACTTTGTTTGCGTATCTGTTTCCACAACTTCCGTGCTTTCGCATTAGATTATTGTTCGATCGCAGAGTCTCTCGAGATGAATTTCCGGTTGTGGAGAAAGAAAGTCCTCGGTTTGGACGCGTATCAAAGTTTTCCGTGTTGCCGTTGGAAGGGATGCCAAAAGTTGCCAGCCGGAGGATGAAACTTACGTGACCGAGCTCCATTTGAGCTGGCGTCGTTAACTATAATTGAGGCAAAATCGAGGGTTCACTAAAAAGTTGGAAATTAGTGGAATTATCGACGGCTCGCGAGTTCTAGAATCTGGGCAGATCTTATCCAGAAAAACTTTCCGGATAAGATGTCAGTTGGAATGAATTACAGCAGCTGGAAAACTCTTATTACTCGCGGTGTCGTGCCTCTCAAAGAGACGCGGAAAATGAGCACGTTTTCGCTCCAGCGCGAGAATAATGAAATCATTGAAATTCCCTGTGTTGGAAAGATTTTGGACTATTTGTGGGGTATTTTCCAGGTTCCTCGGTCTCCTCGAAGCCTCAAATATTTCCTGGATCTTTCTTCGGCCACATTGTTCATGCAAGAACTATCCCTATACTCTACCAAAGTCGCAGAGATTTTCCGGATAAGAGGCGGAAGGAAAAAGCGCCATTTACAGCTTTCGCGGCGTTTCGAATCTTTTCAAGCTTTCTCCCAGCTTTATGACAAATCGTAAATTGCGCGGGGAATTCTCTTGAAAGTCTTCTTCAATTCCGGCCCGTATTTTCGCCCACGTTGTAGGAAAAAGGCTCGACTTGGAGAAGCCGGTGTAAAAATGGAATTCAAAACACAAGTGAATGGGCAGTAAATTAATTGAGAGCGGCGAACTGAACAAACCGCTTGGGGGAAATGTCTGGAAATTTTTCTACTATCTACGAATTTGCAAATCGTATGCAAACAAAGAGCTGAAGCTGGAATCAGGGTTTTATTTCATTAACGCTTCTTTCTGGCGTGAACGTTCAATTAGTCAGATGAGAAAAAGGCTTAGCTTTAAAATACGCTCGAGTCCGCGATCAATTCGTGGACTATGTACGAAATGTCGAGCCAGCTCGAAGTGGCCGTGTCCGACCAGGACACCGACGAGCCTCGTGTGTAAATTCGTCGTCAAATTAGATTCGTCGAGTCGAAGATTGTTAGCGGATACGGATAACGCCTATCTTCGTTTCTAACCTGCAGAATATAGAGGTTTTTCAGATTTTAATGCAGTGGTTAGATTTAGTGAGAAGCTGGATTTCAATAAAGCAAATGTTTCTCATGCATTGAGCATTTTTAATTATAGGCAAGTTTTTTAAGAGCAGTTTTGACAAAGATTTTGGTGAGCAAGAAAAATGTGGTTTCGGACTGGGCATCGATATGTTATGCGATTGATGTTTGATTATTCTAATTAAGCGCAGAGAATGATTGCACATTGTATTTAGTGTTCATGCGCTATATTGCATTCACTTGAATTTAATTTTTTTTTTTTTTAATAGTATTCTTGATTAGTGATTTTGAAAATTACGATATAGAATATTTTTGAAAAATCTTTGAACTTAGGAATGAATTGGAGTTACAAAACTTCCCAAAGTCCCAAAATGAGCAATTGGTTTTTAGTTTGAGCTCCATTTGAAAAATTTTGAAAATTTCTAGTTTCGAGGGGTGGTGGGGAACTGAATCGCAATCAAATTGTCATTCGACATTAATGTACAAGGAATTCCTTGTATATTCCTCTTTTGAAGTGAATTGAAGTGAAACTTCTCTACTCGAGGGAGTGAAATCAAAATCAGCTGACGATTGTCGGAAAGATTTAACTGCGCGTTCAGTTGGCGCACGCGGGAAATTCAAATGTATGTTGAATCTAATACCGGCAAATAAAATTCATTTTACTATTGAAATGAAATGGAAAATAAATTAATATTAGTTACGTTAGAATTGAAATTAAAAAAAAATCAATAACAAAACTATCAATTATTATGGTTTATAATATAGCATGGAATAGAATTTTGTATAGTGATCCAAAAAAACACTACTAAATAAAAAAAAGTTTATAAATAACATGCAATACGAAAATTCTAGAAATCTTTGAAATACCTAAAATCTGAAAAGTTATAATTTCTATAAAAATCTATGAAAATATAAAAAATTTTAACTTTCATTCCTAAAATATCGAATATAAAAAATTTAAAAAGCTGAATAGACATTCATAATGCTCGTTTATTGCTCAAAAATTAGAGAATTACAAAAATTATCAAAAAGTTTAGAAAAAATATCTAAAACTCCAAAATCACAAGAACTAAATTTTGCTACATATAACCCGAAAATTAAAAATGTGAGATTCTGGATTTCAAAATTAGAAATCATAAAATTGTTTCGGTTGACCTAATACTTAAAAAATACGTGAAAAAATGTTCATTGAAAGTTGAGAGAAAGTGATAAAAATAGTCAGTTTTCTAATAATATAGTATGAAATTCTAGAATTCTGCGTAGTGATCTATAAAAACTTTGAAAATTGTTGAAAATACCAGCAAATAAATAAAAGTTTATAAATAACATGCAATTTGAAAATTCTTGAAATCTTTAAAATACCTTAAATATGTGAAGTTAGAATTTTTTCGAAAATCTATGAAAATATAAAATATTTTCCAACTTTGATTTCCACAGTACCAAATTTGAAAAAGCTAAAAAAAATTCATAATGATCGTTTATAGCTGAAAAATCAAAGAATTACAAAAAATACCATACATATAAGAAAAAAAGGAATATGAATCTCGAAAATCACAAAAATCGAATTTTGCTACATATAATTCGATCATTAAAAATGTATAATTCTGGACTGTGAAATTATAGACCATAAAATTTCACAGAAAATAACTATATTTTTCTAAACAAAATTTTTTCTTAATAAATTGTTGAAAATACTAGTTCATAAAAAAAAGGTTCACAAATAACATGCAATACGAAATTTCTAGAAATCTTTGAAATACCTAAAATCTGTAAAGTTATAATTTTTAAAAAAATCTATAAAAATGAAAAATATTTTTCAACTTTGATTCCTATACAGTATCGAATATTAAAAAGCTTAAAAAAAAATTCATAATGCTCGTTTATTGCTCCAAAATTAAAGAATCATAAAAAATACCAAAAAGATGAAAATAAGAAAATTTGAATCTCGAAAATCACAAAAATCGAATCTCGTTACATATAACACAAACCTTAAAAATATGTGATTCTGGACTTTAAAATTAAAAATCGCAAAATTTTTTCGATTGACTAAATACTAAAAAAATACAAAAACGTAATGTTTATTGAAAATTGAAATGAAGTGATGAAAATAGTCAGTTTTTTTATAGCATGAAATAATAGAATTCTGTATAGTGATCCATACAAACTTTGAAAATTGTTGAAAATACCATTTAATAAATGAAAGTTTATAAATTACATGCAATATGAAAATTTTTTTTATTATTTATTATGTTTTTCCAATATTTTCATAAAGCTTTCTAGAATAAAATGCTTTGAGGATGAAATTTGTAAAGATTGTAAATATTTTTATAATTTTTTGAAACTATATCTTTACAGATTTTATGTACTGTATGAAAAAACTTTTTTTATGCTATTTGTAACATTTCGCATTTTTTTTGGAGTTTTTGTATATTTCTTGTATTATTATAAATGACTGTAAAGATTTCTAGAATCTGATGCTGGTGTATACAAAATTTCAACGATTTTGAGTATTATATTTGTTGTTTTACAAAACATAATACATTTTACGAATTTTCAAAAAAATTTATATTTTTATCTTTTTTTCAGTATTTTTACAATTTAAAGCATTTTTTGGTATATCAATGGATTTCTACAAAGATTTCTAGAATTTAATACTCTAGGAATCATCGTTTTATAAATTTTTGAGAAAAAAAAATCGATATAATTCATTAGTATTCAAAGATTACCAGTATTTCTCACAAACCCTTAGTATTTATGAAATTTTTTGGTATTTGATAAATGTTTGGTATTTTTGTAGATTGATACATAAATTTCTAGAACTCGAATGCCTAAAATTAAAATATCGAATGTTTTTTATTAATTATGTATTCTTGGAAAATAACATCTACATATACAGAAATATTCTTAGAATTAACTCTGAAAAAAAATTGCATCTTTACATATTTGAATGATTATCATCTTTGATGTTTCCAAAATTATAATAAACAATTTTTCATTCAAAACTTTCTCGATTTTCTGAGAGCGTAGCTAGCGTGAATACTGAAAAAAAAAAAAAAAACCTTTAAGAATATCCGTCTAAAATAGTTTTTCACTATTATCTGAGACATTTTCTATTGATGGAATCATTTGAAAAAAAATGAGTAGATACACCGAAGTATTCAATTTCAACTTGTCCGTTACCAGCACAGTAACAATGTTAGTGTGTGAATCTGATACATCAGTTTACGATTGAATGGCATTCCGGAATTCCTGGGAAATTTGAACATGTACCAATTAATAATAACTGGGGTAAAGGCATGTAATTTGCTCGGCATCCACTGATCCTCGAATCACGTAATAACCGGAATTTTCGTCCAACGTTTCTTCTACGAATATTTCGAGTACTATTATAACTCGGCATGTTGAAACACTGGAGCATGTGGCGTGTAAAAATTTTAGGAAAACTCCGGTGCAGGAAAAAAATATTTGCCTTGGCTTTGTTTAATCAAGCTCAATCAAACACTTTGATGAAATAAATAAATGTTTTAAGTGGAGGTTTGAATTAACTTTTTTTTTCTATTGCTCTGAAAATTAATTCACGAAATTTCATCATCATTAAATGTAAAAAATTAATTACTGACTCGCTGAAAAATATGAATGGTACCCGAAAAGTCGCAAAAAAAGCAGTAATTGTGTTGAAAGAGCGCACTTGTTTTGAATAGCAAGTTTTCGAGTCAATCACACGAGCTTCACGTCTCGAAAAGTGCCATTCGCAACTACTCGCGAGATAATTTGATTTTCCTGTGAACGTAGCGCGTTCGATTCAGCAGTTGATTAGGCTGAAAAGGAGTGACCACGTCGTGAGCACGATTCAATCAAGGTACGCTCATACCGCTTTATTCGAATCAACAACTACAATGCACGCGAAAACTATCGACCAAATTACGATAATTCCGTAAATTCTACGCTACGAATATTGTCATACTAATTTTTTATACTTAAAATGTCATTGCTTAAAAATTACAATGACTTGTATGAAATAGATATTCTTAATGATCTACAAATTTTTTATAAGAATCAAATGTGATGTTTGTTGCAAAAGTTAAATGTGTGTATTGAACGTCAACCATTTATTCGAAATTTTCGAATTTCCTCTTGCAGAATTTCTTTTGTTGACCATCAAAAACTTGGCTTTTTTCAAAACGTGCAATTACAGTAAAGAACTTGAACGATTTCCGCTGAAATCAAGTTACTCAAGACACATTTCCCGATGCTTTCAAATGCTTGCAGAAGTAGAGAAATGGAACTACTTTGAGTCAACACATTTTCCAATATTTTTGAAGCTTCACGAGTTCTTGGATTAGAGTTCAGCATTATTGCGGTTACATTCGCTTTGCAATGTGCACGTAAAGGTTACATGAAAAATAACTAAAAAACCTTGAAAAGATTTTTTGAGGTTGTAAAATTGACATTCAAGAGTTAAACGAATATGAATGTGAAAATCAAAGAAATAATCTCTGAAATGAGATTTTTGAAATGTATACTTACAAGAGAGAATGAAACGAAAATTTTAGTTTTTAGCACATAATGCAATAAATTCATAAAACAAATACTTTTCAGGTTCTTTTAAAAAGTTTTTTTGTATGTTGGGTACCTAATTATTCATAAAGGAAACAACTACCTTCTTTGAAAATGATATAAATTTCAACTACTTCAGGAATGTAAATAATTTTTTGGAATCCATGCGAGAATTCATCTTTGTGCAAGAAAATCACGTATCGTATATTATTCCAATATGTAACTCTTCAAGGAACACCACAATTTCTCTTGATCCCGCGCGTCGCCAAGAAAAGAACCCAAGCGTTTCGATAAATTTCTTTTATCAATCTGAAGCACTGGGTCGCGAGACAAACTTTTTCCTCCTTTTCTCCAAAGAAGGGGAAACTTTGGTCGATATCTTGCCATGCGATCCTTCTCGACTGTAAATCAAAGAGAATAGTGCAAGGAGCCCGCTCTCTGGCCTCCGTTCTACCTGCGTATGAGATGGAAAAAATTTCCTCGCCTAGACATTCAGAGCCAACTGAGAGTCATTTGAGCAAAAGTTTTCTGAACATCGGCACTTTAAGAATCGTTTTTGGTGCAGTATGTCTTCATATCTTTTGAAATATCTTTATTATGAACTTCAAATATGCCGGAATTTTTTTTTCACAATAGGTTTAATCTACTATTGCATAACACACCTATTTAAGAATGCCTTTTTTTAACGGCAGATAAAAATTTTGGAAAATTTTAATTTTCTGAAGTGTTTGAATATGTTCATCATTTTTTCAACATTTTACAATAAACAAAAAAAAATTTCTAACATGATTCTGATTGGAAGTTATCTAGATTTTTTTATTTTGGGACCATGAAATTGAAAAACTAACTCTTACAGTTATGTTCTGTATATTTTCAAATTTAAAATTAAGAATGTTTTTAACGAACTGACTTCTTTTCTTGGAGTTTTACGATGCAAGCTATATATTTCTTTTAATATTCACTTTTTTTTGTTGATGTTTAACAAAATCGTTGTTGAATAAAATTGTTAGTAATTTAAAAAAACAATATTTCAACAATGCGATTAAAAAAAAACTTTACAACTTGAATTTCACTAACTTTCACTTATGAAAAATTATCTGAAGGTAAGGGTTTGATGTTTGTAAAAACTATTAAATAAAATTGATGAAAGAAAAATTCAATGTTCGAGAGTTTTCATTTTGGAATTTGAATATGTCTGATTTTTTTACAGTAAAAAGTTTTCGACTCGAATTTACAATCGCTGTTTTAGTTACATTTTTTGCTGACTCTAAAATTTACGGCTTGCATGATTTTGAAGATGCAAAGTTCATTAAATTGTAAAAGTTTTACATTTAAGTAACAGATTTCGGAAAATTTCAAAACTCAAATTCTTGAATCCTGAATCCATTTTCATTCATTATGAATATGAACACCCAGAAATTGAATGATTTTTGAATTTTTAATTTTCTATAGCAATAGATGAATATACAAAACTATGACTGTTTTTATTAATATACTTTGTCATTGATTTTTTATAGTATGAACAAGAAACTTTACAAATCAACTATAATGCAGATGTAAAAAAATCATGTAACGAATATCAATAAATGGTTCGTTTTTTTTTTTATTTCCATAAGGTAATCTACAATTTTTCATTTTTTAATGCTTAAACCAAAAATCTCTATGGTACTAAAATTATATATAGATTTTTGAAATAGACTATAAGAAAAGTACAAAATGAGTTTTAAAAAAATTTTCCGGAATTGAGTGACAAGTTTTGTAATATTTTACTTTTAAAAATGTATGAATTTTTAGTTCGTATACTTGAAAACTTTTATTTTTATATTTCTCACGTAATTTTACTCATTTTAGCACAGAATAACAAGAGAAATAAAAAATCTGGAGACCAGACTTTTGCGTAAAGTTATTTACAATAGGAATTTTCTGTTATTTACAAGGCAATTTTGATAAAAAATTTTAATTGTAACTTACAAACGAAATGATTAGTTTCGTAGATTTTCAATTTTTGCATTACCGTTTAACCTTTTTTTTTCGAGTATTTTAATCGATAATTTTCAATTTGGATTCAACTCTTGCTATCTCAGGTTTTCAATTAATTTGCTGACTATAAAATTCATCGTTGTGAGAACCATAAATAAAAAATAAGAAACTTAACAATAGAAAAATAGCAAAATTTTGAATTTTAAAGACTTGCATAAATTGTTCATCAGGATATTGTGGGATTTGGAAACTTAGGAATTCGGTAAGGGTTTCTTTTTTGAATGACAAATATTTCAAATCTTTTTTTTCAACTTATTGAGTTACGAAAGCTTCAGTGTAATTCAAATTCACAAATTTTTACAAAAATATAGGTGATTTTTGGTCAACTAACCAAAACTTAAAGACCTATCTGAAAATTTCAGAAAATGAACAATTAGTTAAATAAAAAATAGTTGAATATTTTTTTACATTAAAAACCAAAGCGAAACTCTTCATCATAACAAAAAGAATTCTCAAAACATTCAAAACAGTGAGAAAATTCTGTAGAGAAACAAATATTACTAGTACAATTATTTTTTTTCTAATCTTAAGCTTTGAAGTCGTCTCTTTCGTGCATAAAATAATCATTCGAAAAAACTGTGCACTTTCATGATCACTTTTTGTTCAAAAACACCAAATAACGGTTATAAATATGTTCAATACACAAAAAACAATCTTTCCAAGTACACGCAAGAAGAAATTCCATTATTACGTCTACTTACACATGATTATCTGATTAAAACACAAACGTTTGATCGTTACGAAGCTCATTTAATCGGGTAAATTCGCAACATGCAAATTTCAACACACGATTCGCGGTGTGAAAAACCACATTTTGCTCTCCTTGGCGCGAAAGACCTCGAAGGCGTCGCAGCCCTTGTGTCAATAAGCTTTCGTTATCGTCGCCTGCAGTTTCGTTACTTTATGTGCTGCGCTCGCATGTAAGCCGATTACCACTCTGCGTGAAACATAATCTTATTATTGTCTTCACGGATAGTCGCGGATGGAAAATTACCGATTACGTTTCTCACTTTTGAATTCGTCATTGTTCCCATTTACGTAGATTAACAAAAGCGCTAATTTCACGATGTAACAATGGCCCGAGCCGCGCTTGGCTACGTATAACTTCCAACTGTCTCGCGTACGTAATCGCGCAATCTATACTACAATGCCTTTATCGCGTTTCTATGCGTAGCGAAGAATTTTCGTTACCTGTCCGTGAGCTTTCAACGAAGGTGAAAATAATCATTCAAAGCACAAGAAGAGAAAGGGTTACTAGAGGCGATCAAACCTTTTCTCTCCATGCGTTATGAGGAAATCTGGGAAAAATTGCAGTAAGAAAAAAATCTAGCTAATTCTGACGTTAAAATGTGGTTAAAAAAACTATAATATTCTTATTTTATATAAAAATATTACATGTTTCATGAAAGAATTGAAAATTCCGTCATTTTTGATTCACTTTCAAACCCACATCCTTCCCTTAAAATTAAAAGAAAAAAATCAATTACTAATTTTCAATTGTTTAGTTTTAATCATTGAAAAAAATTTTGTTTAATAAGGAAAAATTTTAAGAAAAATTAATTTTCATAAAAGTCCCTCATCACAATATCAAACTTTTCAAATTTTTTCATCGAGTGATCACTTACAATTAGTAAAAAATAAATTCAAGAAAATACCCCATGTCCATGACTTCTCGCGGGAAAACGAGTGAAATTCATCGAAGGATGGGTCGAACGAAACGTGCGTTTTACGATGCACGAAGCTGTAAGTTATGACGCATATAATACAAAACTACGGAATCACCTGGATGTATAGTCTTGTCACGATTCAAGTTCAGTCCTAAACGTACTAAATTAAACTAATATAGCGACCTCCATTTTCCGCGTATGCAGTAATATCGAGACATTTCACGTTACACTGAACAACGGCAAACTAGACCGAAATTCAAACACCGGCAAGTGCGGAATAACAAGTGAACTGTTTGCTTAGTTTAAGGAGAAATTCGAAGACAACGTCTTTTGCACCGAAGGACTTCATTTGACATGATATTTGCTAGTGCTATTTCGATACATTTGATGTTATTGAAAATAAGCACATTTGGTATTGTTCGTTGTATACCATTTCTTCTGACAATCAGTGATTATATTTTTTACATACAGTTTCACTCTTACATAATAATTCAAGCTTTCGTTTTTTTAGGCTGTATCGAACAGTGTCTTTACTTCCTTTTCAATTTAATTATTTAATTAGCGAAATAAATAGCGTTATTTATCAACTTGATGAACGGTAAAATATTGATTGTGCATCAATTTTGGAATAGGTTGAAAATTAAAGTTATAATTTTTTTATCATTCCACGAATATTTTAAAGACCTTGAAAAATGAATGTTATTGTGAAACGCTTAATTATTTCCAACAAAGATTGACTGGAAAATCGCTCGTTCCATCTAATTCATATAATTTCATTGCAGGATTTGCATTGTAAATAGAAGTGTTTTTATGAAAAAGCGAAATCGTTGGGAGAGATAACGCTTCAACGGAATTTTAAAAGCCTTGCCTGAACTATTTTTGATGGATCCTATTTCTATGCAAAAATATTTTCCATGCCACACAACACTCATTCGTGATGTAATGATAAAGTGTTTAATAATGACATTTTTCCAAAGCGTAATTTTCGGTATCAAGTTCCTTTTTTTTAATGAACTGAAGAAAAAAAGGTGTCTCCTCAAATTGTTGAAATAACATCCAGAATTTGTAATAAATATGTTATCGGAGAAGGCAAAAATACAGGAAGTTGGAATAGGAAATCATTGATCTTTAAATAATGAAAATAAGTGATAATAAAATGAGTAACAGTTATCAAAAACGAATGAGATGAGTTGGAAAATTAATAATTTGCCACAATAGAAAAATAAGAATTATACTCAATCGCCCGGTTCTCAAGATTACAAAGTAGTACCACCTTTGCGGAGCGAGAAATTCACAACGTTTTAGAGCCCAATAGAGAAAAAGAAAAAAGGGGGCGGGGAGGGGAGAGACCCTCCCAGTCCACCTGTCAGCTGTCCTACACTCATACTTTTTGTTGTGCGACGAATTCAACACGCGCTTTGGATTTCTCTGTACAGAATCCAAAAAATACCATTGTTCGTTCGTTTCTTTCAAGAAATATTCCTTCCTCAATAAAAGAAGGGCATTCCGCGAGTGATCCGGATAAATATTTGAGAAAATTGAAAAAAATCCGGCCTAGACTTCACGAGTTTCCCAGAGTCCAGGGATGTCAACGAGGAAATAAATTCCGACACCAACGGGGACGAGAACGACGAGAACCTCGATCTCCATGAACAAGAAATAACTGGTTAGTACAAAATACTCCCTGACCTGAAAAGAACCTGTAATACCCTCTATATATATTTAAAAAAAAATCGATGAGCTTGCACGTGAGGCAGGACATGTCGAAAAAATCTCCTGGAACTTAAACGGCAAACAATTTTCTCTCTCTCTCTCTCTCTCTCTCTCTCTCTCTCTCAAAAGAAAAAGAAAAAGAAAAAGAAGAAGAAAAAGAAAAAGAAAAAGAAAAAGAAAAAGAAAAAGAAAAAGAAAAAGAAAAAGAAAAAGAAAAAGAAAAAGAAAAAGAAAAAGAAAAAGAAAAAG
>JAPYZL010067349.1:0-15269 GCA_030522825.1 Platygaster orseoliae | reverse complement strand
AATGCCCTCTATCGACAAGTGGGGGTCAAATTCACGGACCAAACTTTTCCCAAATTTTCTTCATATTTTTCTGAGTAAAAAAGTCCTTTGCCACTTTTTACGAAACTCAAAATCAAAAAAGATATTCGAGTTTGAAATCTGAGAAATCTGATTAGTTGAAACTTTCAACTCGAATATCATTTTTGATTTTGAGTTTTGTAAAAAGTGGCAAAAGACTTTTTTACTCAGAAAAATACGAAGAAAATTTGGGAAACGTTGGGTCCGTGAATTTGACCCCGCTTGTCAATAGAGGACATTTATTATTAAAATTTTTGACTTAAATAACATTTTAAATTTTGAGATTTTTAAAAAATGGTAAAGGAAAAAAGTCTTAGATTTTCATAAAGAAACAATGGTTTTCGGCTGTCACACTTTACTTGCGACACCTTGTATATACCTACATTAACACACAAATGTACAGGGTGTCCCACAGTCACCGCGTTTCCGAAAGCCAGTCGATTATTTATGAATTTCAAAACTATTTTCTCTTTGCCATTTTCTACAAAACTCAAAATCACAAAAGTTATGTAAGTTTGAAATTCAAACAATAAATGCGGTCTTACGAGGAGTGGGGATGAAAACCACTGACCAAACTTGACTCAAATTTTCTTCATGTTTTTTTGAAGCAAAAAGTCCTTTGTCATATATACTTTTCAAAAAAATAAAAATGAAAAAAGATATTCGAATTACAATTTTCAACCAGTCACATTTCTTAGATTACAAATTCGAATATCTTTGTTCATTTTGAGTTCTGTAAAAAGTGGCAAACGACTTTTTGACTTAGACAGTTATGCAGAAAATTAAAGTAAAGTTTCATCCGTGATTTTCATCCTCACGTATGGAAAAAGCGTATTTATTAATTACATTTCAAACTTGAATAACTTTTTTGATTTTGAGTTTTGTAAAAAATGGCAAAGGGAAAATCGTCTTAGAATGTCATGAATAATCGACTGGTTTTCGGAAACTCGGTGACTGTCAGACACCCTGTATATATTTGTTATCAAACATACAATATCAGAAAAATACACTTCGAATTCGATATACAGTTTTTGGGAATTTTTAGAAAAACTCAGAAATGTAAGAAGATGAAGTTAAAAACTGGAGATTGTTCAATAACATGTAAAATCAATTTCAGACTGTCTCAATAAATTTTTCATGTTAAAAATTTATTATTTAGAAAAATTCAAAATTTTTGGATCATGCTTAAAAACATACGACTTAAAACATTTTAAAAAATTTCAAAGAAACGCATTGGAAAATAAAAATGAATTTCGGAAAATATTTATGTTTCTTCAATTCAGTATAATTTTTGTTTACTTTTTAGTGAATTCTTGCATGAAAAAAATGAGAAAACGAATAATTATTTCATATATTGATAATAAAAATTGATCGTTATCCTGAAATATCTGGAAAAAATTGAAAAAACAACTAAAAATAAGGCGCAAAAATATTTAAAAAGACAATTTCTATCAGCTGTTATTTTCTTTTCAAATAACATTTTTTATTCTTCATGTTTTCTACATTTAACAAGTCTTTACCATTTTGAATGAACGGTTCAAACATTTCCTAATAAAAATTGAGATTTTTACAATTTGAGTTCTTCGGTTTGTCCTTCATTTAACATACATTGCCGTTATTATCTTATGTTACTATTATCAGGTGATTTCCTTGCTCAGGTATCTAATATCTCATGCGCATTTGTTTTTCGTCTATAAAATTCAATTTACGATTCATTCAATCGCACATGCATTATTATTCTATGCGCTATTAGGACTGATGACCCGCACTTAATTATTAAATCTATGTAACTCCCGTTCAAATAAGCCTTTCTTCTGCTGACTCTCTCAGATATAATCAAGGAAAAGATATTGAAATACGGAAAAAACCGCCTCCAGTGCGTAAAGTTCGTGTTTAATCCGGGAGTAGTGAAAGGACATAATCTCGATAAACTTTCAAAGATAACCACAAAAACGAAAAGATTTTTTTGGTGAGTACAAACGAAAACTTCCATAATGTTGAGTTTCAAGACTTTTTCGATAGTTTTTGGTTTTGCCCGAATTTTGATGATTGTAACTTTTTTGAATTGAAAACTTGACGTGACCTATTTACATTTTTTATATTATGACAGTTAGCTTATACTTTCATCATGTTCTACGGAGTGTTCGACTCGCCCAATTGGGATTACCCTTCTGTGAACACCTCTCGAAAAATGGCAAGATTATCTGGGTTTTGGTATGACGACAATAATCGCATACATTATTATTTCAAGAAAGCGATATGTTTTTGCTCATTCGTCGCCATGTTCATAGGGACGGAAAATCAAATTATAGACTTAGCTCAAAATTCTTATAGTCTTGTGGTAAGAGTTATTTTTTACCAAAAATGGATCCCAAAATGCAACCTGTCCAATAAGCTACAATGTTAAGAAAATTTTGCAATTTCTTATACGAATCAAAACCAGTAGGGATGACCTTTAAGTCACCATTATATTCTCCCCTAGAAGAAACTTTTTTTATGAAAACTTTTTTCAGTTTAAAAAAATTTATCCATAAATATCGTAACTCCTAATATTGTGTAAACAGTGTTCATTGTAAAATCACTAAGTCTTGGATTACTACAATTAAGTATTTGCTTAATTAATCAATTACGTAATTAATAAGAATTTATAGTGTTTTATATGTTTGATATTGTTATATTTGTATAAATGCTAATAATTAATTGTTAAGAAATCAATTAATCATTTGCATACATTGTTATACAAATATTGTTGACGTTAATTTATGACTACATAAAAACATTTTATGACAGGCATTTGCGTTTTTTTTTCCTTCCTTTCTACTTGTCATAGTCAACATCGCCAAGTTGATTGTGTTCTCGCTTCAATCAGAACAATTAGCAAGTTTGCTGAAAGACGCGGAGGAAAAGTTTTGGAAAATAAAATATGAGGATGATGCGTTCCATAAACGTATATTGTTTTATGACAAACGTGCCCGAAACATGATGATCGTGTATACTGTGGCGTGTATCATAGTCTGTAGTTTGTATAGTATGCAACCCTTTTTAGGCAAGTGTATTTCATTGAAAATCAAAAACATTTACAGATTAAGCCAATCGAAAGTTTCTTTTTTATAAATGAATAGTCAAGCAGAAATGACTCTGAGACAACCACTACAAGAGGAACTTGACTATTGAAAAAAATGTGCTATCATCATAATGTTTCATAATCATGAATCTCTCATTTAACATATTGCAGTTTGGGCCTCATTTTTGCAGTTAAGAAAGTCATTAATATTTTTATATACACTCATTCTACATTCATAGAAATATCATTTACACTGATTTTTAGGTGCATTCAAAAGCTGTTCTAAACAACTGAAAAGAAAGTATATAAAATTATGCTTATTTCATTTGGCCATCACGAAAACTTCATATTTTCAAATTTGCGGGCAATGTCCCTGTACGTACAATTTTTTTATCTCAGATTTCTTTTTTTCTTCTCAGAGAACGCGTTTAGAGATGAGAAAATCAGACAATTACCATTTATTTTTCATTTACCGATAATAAGCTTTGATAATTCTCCTGTGTATGAGATAGGGTTTGTCAGCGAGGTGCGTATACAACAACAACAACAACAACAACAACAACAACAACAACAACAATAATAATAATAATAATAATAATAATAATAATAATAATAGTTTATCAAAATCAGCACTGATCGGTTAATAGCAACGATTTGAAAAAAATTTAAACTTTACGGCATCAAATTCTAAAAATAAATAATAATACCGGAATGTCTCTTAAGGCGAGAAAATCGCTGAACTTTAGCGTCTACCTCGCTCTGGTGCGGTTCCCATTCTACGCATCCTTCTCGTACTCACTCGCAATTCAGCGGCGCTCCCATTGCCTTAAGTTGTAGTAATTCCAAAAAAAAAATAAGAGAAAATTGGGTGAAATGGGAACTGCTTACATAAAGCTACATGGAATTCTTAAATATTTTCTGTTTATTTTATGAAAGTTCTAACTTCTCATTTGAATATCATTTTTGATTATGAGTTTTATGGAAAATGTCAAACGAATTATAAAACAAAAATATATTCCGACCTTGTTTATTGAAGTTTTCTTCTCCATGAAAAATCTCGCTGAAACGCCCATGGATGAATAAAATTTTTTTCTAGGTGGTCCTGATTTGGGAAATAGGGGTATGTGCAGCTGGTTTCGATGGTATAATGATCGTATTATTATGCCACACCGGAGCTCAATTAACAATCGTTTCTCTAAAACTTGAAACTTTCGCTGATCGTTATTTAACGCAAATGGAAATGAAGAACGCGAAAAATCATCCAGAAAAAAGTATCGATATACAAATTACAAAGTCAAAAATGAACAACTGCATCAAAGAACACCAATTTTTGATAAATTATGTGGAAAGAATGAATCGACTTTTATGTATCATTTTATTTGTGGATGTATTCTGTGGTAACACTAGTTTATGTTTCTGCTTGTATACTGTTTTAGTGAGTTTATTTGAGTTACATTGAAATATCATCTAATTGCTGAATCCTTTCTGTTTTAAAAATCTATTGATAACACTGTGCCACGAAATTTTTAAAATGTGTTGTGACATTAAAAAAATATCTGTAAAAAATGGATAGTGGATATCAAAATATCCTTTTCAAGTTCCATGATTCTTCGAATAGTCGATTCTTATCTTATTTATAAAAAAAAACCATCGAATCGTATCTTTAGATACTAAGAAATTGATTCCAACAATTATGTATTTCAAAAAATAATTATTTGATAGAGCAAAAAATCATGTACAATAAATAGCTTACATAGCAGGATAGACCGATTGAGAGTTCGAAAAATCCCTATTCGTGAATGGTATTCTATGGAATCTTTTAAGCAGGGGAAGTAACCTTCTTGAAAAGTCTAATGCACGACTTTTGCCTCTAATAAATAATCATTTTTTATAAATTATAATCGTTGAAATGAATTCCTCGTTTCCAAAAGATATGATTTGGCTCTTTGTTTTATTTTCTTATTCCTTTTTTAGACCAGAACTTTTCAAGTTTTTCATGAGAGTTGTAGCGGAAAATTGGAATTTGTTTATTTCTTGATAGTTTTCAGATTCAATAGCTCGAAGAATAATAAATATAGCGACATCAGCGACCATTATGACGCAAATTTTAATATTATCCAATCTTTGTCAAGACATTATTGATGAAAGCACACATAATTCCGATGCTGCGTTTAATTCAAAGTGGTATTGTTTCGAAAATTCTGGAATCGCAAGAGGTTTGAAGAAAAATACATCGTTTATCATGTTACGAGCTCAAAAGCCACTAATTTTAACCATAGGAACATTTAGGGAAGTGAGTCTTGCCTGTTTTTCAAGCGTAAGTTGTCTTAAGTAAATTCCTTGAAAATAGATATAGTGAAAAATGATAACATGAAAGTTTTTAAAACTATATGATATAAACAATTATAAAAATGTCATATGAAACAAAATAACAAAGAGATTTTAACACGTATTTTATATTAGTGGAAGATCAAAACTCCGTTATTCTTCCTTGAAAGTTTTTTATTATTATTTTTTTTATTTAAATTTAGATTTAAAGAATAAATTAAGAAATTAGATAATTTAAATTTTAATTTTAATTTACTATCTCATAGGATGTAACCTCGTGAGTTTTTATCAGCCAACCTATGTTAGATTTTCAGGATTGTAATTTCAAAAACCTAATATTCTTCTTCTTTGTTTTTTGGCTATCTGAAAAACTTAATATACGTTATACCTACTATATGCGCTAACTAAATATGTAAAATTATTAAATTAAGAAATGCTGTGTGATAGGTTTGCAGAGCAGGTGTACAATATTTTTTCAATGTTTGTTTTCAGTTAATTAGCACTACTTCGTCATACTTAGCAGTACTTCGAAATGCTTAATAAAGCTCATGAAAGCCTTGTAATATTACTCTACTATTAGTTCATCACGCATGAACGATATCACGATCATATGAAAAACGTATTAACTGGTGATGAATGTACAACAGGAGTATATTAGATTTTATTTTTTACTAAAGATGGATATTTTCTGCTAGAAATCAAATAAATTATTCAATCGACAATAAATCATTTTGTTTGTTATTAACTTTCTGAGTAATTTATCAAAAGATTTGCGTGTGTTTCAAGTATATACTTCTGAGCATATGGCTCTATTTTGCATAAGTTTTCTATACACGCAATTTCTTGTATTTTAAATTTTTAATGAATTTTTCATCTAAGTAAACGAAAACGCTTATGACGACTCGAAAGGCTTTCTCTTTTCGTCCTTCTTATTCTCATTTAGTTTTGATTCTATGTATCTCTCTTAAGATTGCCACTATGTATGATAGCTTCCGAGTCGTCTTAAGGCGAGGAGGGTGTTTGACTTTTTTGTCTCTCTCGCTCTAGCGCGGTTTACGTTCTAAAAATCTCCCTCGCACACACTAGAATCTCAGCGGCGTTCCTATTACACTCAAAAACAATTTTTCGTTTTGAAAGTGTAATTCATAATAAAAAAACAATTTTCTTAGTTGTGTTTGATCACTTCCTTTGTTGCTGAGGTTAGCTTTTACAAAAAACTTATCTGAATTATGGGAAAAAAATAGTGAAATCTGCTACTGTATCCACTATCGGTAACCAACAGATCGACATTACCGACATCGGATTTTAACCAAATTTTAGGTTAAGTTAAGAGTGTTTAGTAAACACTGCAAACCGTATTTGTTTATATTCAGTGTTTATTAAAATCTGAAATCATGGTAACGTTCATAAGATTTTCTCAATTGGCTAGGAGTCTAAGTGGTTTGAACAAACTCATGAAAAATGCAACGAGTAACAGTTGTAATTCGTCACTGAAAAATGCAATGTAAGTACGAATCGTCATAATTTGAAGGTTATGTCGAGGGTTTTGACACTTAGTCAGTTGACATATTTTATTTGTTACACAAAAAACGCTTTTCATGAGAATAAATAACTTTTACAGTTTACAAACTTTTTTTGTAAACGTTGACAATATTTATGTTTTTCCCCAAAATATCAAGAGCACAAACTACAGATTTCACAATTACTATTTTTTGTTTATTAAATTTATAATTATAAATATTATAAATTTGTTGATTTTCTTTCAGTTTTATTTTCTTATATTTTGTAGTGTATTAATTTGAAAAAATGTTTTTGTTAAATTAATTATATTTAAAATTTGAAAGAATTAATGTTTACCCAGTTGAAAACAGTAGGATAAATATTATTAATTAAAAGTTAAAGTAACGAATTCTTTATTTGAACATAAAATTTTTGTTGCTTTTTTTTTGTTCAACTACAAATTAAAATTTGTTTGATTATGCATATATTTTATTAAGTTTCAAATACGTAATCGTAAAATTTGAAATTTTCTGACATAATTGAGTTTTTTGAAATAATTTGACTAATTGTTACGAATTTTGATTTCCAATAGAAAAATGATTGATTTTTCGTTCCTTCACCTCTTTTTTCTAAAAGAATACTACAAAATAAGCATATGTTGCAAAAAAACCACTTAATAACATTCTGAACAATAATAATAATATTAAGGTCATGGCAAAATTCATCCATGTTCCACACATCTCCACGTGTTAATGGCTTGATGGAATTTTTTGATGAGAAAGAAAATTGGGGGAAATCAAGAATAAAAACAGGCCGTTCTTGGACCAAAGATGAACTAAGGCTAAAAAGCAATGAGGATCTGCACAAATTGTGGTGGGTCTGGTTTCTGATTTTTTTTTTCTAATTTAATTTAGTATTATTGAGCCAAAACTTGTGACCATTTAATTGCATACTCTCCATATTAAATTTCACAACATTTCAAAATAATTGTGAAAATATAAAATTTCTAGAATTTCCTACTTGTGGTACTAAACTTTTAGTAAAATCGATTATAAAGTTAGATAAGAAAACAAAAAATGTAAAGGTTATAAGCTAAATAAAAAAATTGGAGTAATTTCCAACTTTTTACAAGAAATTGAAGTAAATAAATTCTAGATTCAAAAAATAAAAAGATGACATGTTTATTGCCCAAAATCAAAATTCGTAATCATTTTCAACTTTCAAATATAAACTTTTTTTATTTTTCCATCTAAATTGATTAATTTATTTTAACTATCGTTTAAAAAATAAACGAAAACAAAACAGAAAAATTGATTTTCCATTTCAAACCAAGATTAAAGTGAGAAATAGTAACATTGAAAAATAATTATTGAATAGTACTATATATTTATTACTTTAATTACACTAACATGTGAAAGAAATAACACATGATTGAAAAAATATATTTTTTGGGTATGTGATTGTTTTTTTATTGTGTTAAACAGCATTTTATGATTAAATATTGTATAAAAACTATATAATAGACTATTATGTTATGATTTATGTATATTTATTACATATAAACTTTGAAAATATTTAAAAATTCCGAATAATATGTGCGCTTATTTACTAAAAAATATTTAAACAATAAATTCAATAAATATCAATCAATATAAATAATTTTTTCATATAAAGAATAATTAATTTATTCTATAGCGCAAAAATTATGCTACTTAAAAATAAAAATTTTTGGTTTCTTTATAATTCCATGATTTTGACTAATAATAGTTAGTTTATATTGCAAATGTATGTAAATTATGGAAAAAAGTCTATTTTATAGTTCATATACAAGACTCAATTATAAAATTCTGTTGAACACAATAAAAAACAACCGCAAACTCAAAAATTGATTTTTTTTATTATGTCCTTATACTTTTGCATGGTACTGTACTAATCTGTGACATGAATATATGTGCGATGTACAGTAACGTGCAAAAGTATAAGAAAATTATCAAAAAAATGTATATTTTGGGTTTGTGATTGTTTTTTATTCTGTTGAACAGCATTTTATTATAAAATATTGTATAAAAACTATATAGTAGACTATTTCGTTATGATTGTATGAATGCTCATTACATGCAAACTTTGTATGGAAATATTTAAAAATACTTAATAATATTTATGTGCTTATTTATTAAAATATATTTAAACAATATATTCAATAAATATCAAACAATATAAATCAATTTTTCATAAAAATGCATCATTCATTTAGTTTACAATACAAAAATGACTCTATTTAAAAAAAAATTTTTTTGGTTTCTTCATACTCCCATTATATTTTGACTAATAATAACTAGCTTATTTATTGCAAATGTATGTAAATCATGGAAAAAAGCCTATTTTATAGTTCATTTATAAGACCTTATCATAAAACTCTGTTGAACATAATAAAAAACAATCGCAAACGCAAAAATTGATTTTTTTGATGAAGTCCTTATACTTTTGCACGGTAATGTACTGACATGAATATATGCGTTATGTACACTACCATGCAAAAGTATAAGGAAATTATTAAAAAAAAATATTTTTTAGGCTTTCGATTGTTTTTCTCATTCTGTTGAACAGCATTTTATTATGAAATATTGTATAAAAACTATATAATAGAATATTTCGTTATGATTGTATGTAAGTTCATCACCAGAGCAACCAAAAATATTTACGATAAAATGAAAAATATTTATTTATTTATGCATGAAAAAACAGGGAAATATTTATGATAGGCGAGAAATATTTATGATCAAATACAAGCAAATTTCACGTTTTTTGTACATTTGTTTACATTTTAGGCTCCTACTTAAATTAAATTAAAGGAAAAAATATTAAAATTAGATGCAAATTAATTTCATTGTTAATGAATTTCATTTTTTTTAATTTCATTTGCATTTTTTACAATTTTTATTTAATTTTTCCATTTTTAATTTTTTTTTTAATTTTCATTTTTAAATAAATATTCCAATATTTAAATGAAAATTGGAATTAAAGCAAATTAAAGAAAAAGAAAATGGCGTAACATGCATGAGAAGTAAATATTTTTCATGGTCAAAAGTTGTTGCAAATATTTGGGATTGAAAATTAAAAACCTTAAAATATATAAGAAAAATCTAAAAGGGGTGAAATATCTTTGTTCCGTCAAAAACTGCAAAAATGTTTATTTAGATATTTTTCATTTAAATAAATATTTTTGGTTGCCCAGCTTATTACATGCCAACTTTGTATGAATATATTTAAAAATACCGAATAATATATGCGCCTTTTTATTAAAATATATTTAAGCAAAAAATTCAATAAATATTAATCAATATACATAAATTTTTCATAAAAATGAATAATTAATTAATTTTACAACTTAAAAATGATGCTACTAAAGAATAAAAATTATTGGTTTCTATATAATTCCATAATTTCGACTAATAATAATTAGTTTATTTATTGCAATTGTATGCAAATCATGAAAAAAAGTCCATTTTATAATTGAACACGATAAAAAACAATTGCAAACTCAATAAATATATTTTTGCGACGATGTCCATTTCATTTATTTTAAAACGTGTGTAACTTTGGAAACACGTGAATGATGAATGAAAAATGGGAATAGGTTTGTTTTGCTGAAAGAAAGAAACATGCTCAAGACAATGGAGCATGCGCACAACGAGGAATACCGCGTGTTTGCGAATCCTGAGCGCGTAGATAAGGTCGAAGACAGCATGGAAAACCTTGAGTACGTGGTTCGCGAAAGAAACAAGGCATACCATTTGCTTGAGATAGGAGAACACGGCGAACGTCCCTCTGAAATAATGCCAAGTGTCATCGGTATTTTAAAACAAACTTGGATTTCTTCAATTAATAACAAGTTTTTTTCATCCATACTCATAGTTGTTTTGTTTCGTGAACATAAAAAGTTTTGAACTTATACATTTTATGGAATAATTTTTTATTGTTTATTAGAGGTGGAATTTAGAGTTTTGTTGCTCTATTATTCTAGGAAACGAATTTTGGTACCGTAAGTGCCAGCACAAAATACCCAAAAACATCAATTCGGGTTGGGCTAGAAAGCATTTCTTTGGCGATGGCGGCGCTGCTGGAGCAAGATTCAGAATAGCTTTAGGCGAAAGGCTAGGTCTCATGAACCGCAAGAGTCGAAAGTAAGTGTGCTTGATTTTATTTGCATTGTTTTATTAGAATTGATTATTTACTGGGTGTTTCTGCATTACAATTTGAGAACCTTGAAAACTGTTTTTATCAAAAAAAAAAAAAAATATTTTGCTTATTGTATGAGTTTGACGCTTAAAAAAATGATAAAGTAGGAAAATAAGTTTTGACAAATTGAAAATTGAAAATCAATTGCCTCGAATTTTATTACTTATGAATTTTTTAGAGCTGATTTTTTTTATAGAATTTATTACAAAGAGTTTAAATAAAAGATCTTGAATAAATAAATGTATAATAAATATATTCATGTATGGATTCAATTGATGAAAAATAGAATTTTTTGAATTAGAGGTATTTGTGATTTTTATATTTTGGGTTTATTCAGTAAAATCGACAAAATAGTAGTTGTCCATTAATCAAAATTTTTTATATGTCAACACAAACTCACAGTCTTTATTTATAATTTTTATTAATGATTTTCATTGGAAATTTTTCAGCATATCTATGTGAAAGTAATTTTGAGTAACTAAAACAAACATTTCATATTTTTTGATGATTCACTCATTTTGTAGTAAAGTTTTTATCCTGAATATTTATATGATAAAATATTTGATTTTTCATAATACTGATTACTTAATTAATAATGAAGTATATTGTATTTGTTGATAAAAATGTATTATTTTACTAACCTAAACGCGAATCATTTAAAAATTTCCTGGACTAAAACATTAAGATGACAAATTTTCTTAGATTTAAAATTTTTATATTTCATTAGTTAAATCTATACTCAAAAATATTCTTTATTTATTTATTTCTTGATTTATTTTTTTCCTCTGTTTTGCAGTAAATTTAATTACTAAGTCTTCATTAAATATTTATATTTTAAAATACTGAATAATAATTAAAAGGGGAAATATTTGTATGTATCAATGCAAATTATAATGCAGTCAATATGATTTTACGATTCAAAATATTTACAATTTTCTGTTTTTTATCCAAAATATCAAACTCACGAATTTTTATGATCTGGATATTTCAATTTTCAATTATTTAAATTAATAACAATAACTGTTGTTAATTTTTTTTAATTTGTTGACTTTTATTTTGTAGAAAATTCGATTAAACATTCGTCATTAAATATTCACAAGACTTTTAATTTGAAATAATTTTTTTTAATTAGTAGATGTAACATAGTTTTTTTTCTTTATTTGAAAGTCTTGGTTAAGATTTCTTCATTCTAACATTCAGTTTTTCAATTTCTTGATTTTTCAATAGTTCAGTCAAAAATTTTATATTCTTAAATGATTTATACATTTCGCATTTACTTTTCAGTGCATAAGTTTTGTATGATAAAAAAATTCAAATTTTTCTAATTTTAACTTATTTAAGAAAATTAAATTTATTAATGAAAATTAATAATACCTTTTAATAACAAAAATTATCTACTCAAAAAATTCCTTGTTTAAAACATCACGATGATAAATTTTAATTCACTCCTTTATTTCGCAGTAAATTCGATAAAAAAATCATCAAAAGTTTATAACACCAGAAAAAAATTTTTCATGTATCAACACAATATTTTTTAGAATGTAGCTATGATTTTTTTTTCATTTTTTGATGTAAAATATTCAGTTTTTCATTTGAAATATCAAACTCAAAAATTTTTCTGATTTCGATATTTTTATTTTTCGTTTTTTGAATCCATAAATATAATTGTTTTTTAATTTGTAGATATCATATAGTTGTACTTTTTTATTTAAGATTTTATTTTTCTCATGTTTAAGTATGAATTTTTCCAATTCCTCCATTTTTTTATTTTAATCGAAAATTTGGGATTTTTCATTTAATTACACATTTTGCGATGAAATTTTAAACCTAAAAAATACAAAATTTTATTTATTATAATTATTATCCTAGCTATAAAATCATGCAAAATTTTTTTTTTTGGTTCGATTCTACCATTTACTTTCATCGTAGTGTAAATTTAATTTTTTTAAATCTACATCGAGAAATTATACAATTCAAATTACATTAAAAAAACTTTTTTCGTAATTCAATAATATTTTTTACCAACAAAATTTGTTCATTAGTAACAATCTGTATGACTCTATAAATTAATAAATTTTTCACAGAAATCTCGATCAGCATCCAAAAGTTTCTCAACGAATTTCAATTTCAGATTTAAAAAAAATCACCAAACTCTTATTTCGACTTCTTTTTTCTATATGCATAATTTCATTTATGTTAGAAAAGCAACGTACCTCGAAAATTATTTAAAAAAACTTATGTAATGAATTTTACAATAAAAAAAATATATTAAATAATCAAAAATATTAAAAAAAACAAATTTATTGTTATTTTCGCAGCTCACAAACGAACCACGTCAGGCAACTATTCAAGCGTTTCCCGAACTTGGATGTCGAAGCTCTCAAAGCTAAGTACCCCGATGTCAACATTGAAAAAGCCAGAAGGCACAAGAGATCAACTCCCCACATGGTGCCCGAATAACTTGTCCATGCTCGTTGTATAACTATTTATTATCACAAACTATTTGTAAAATCATACACAATATATTAAAAGCTTGTACAAAAATGTGCATTTACTTGATTGTCGAGCCTTTTGACACGATGATCGGAGCTGCATTTTCGAGGTGTCCAAAAAGGGACGACTACTTTACCACGGCTTGGATACAATTGTGCGTAAGAAAAATAAAGGGAAACGAGTATAAAATGAGATTTTCAATTAACGAAAAAACGAAAAAGGGAAACGAAATTTGATGCAACTGAATTTGATGTAACAAAATTCCATGCAACAAAATTTGATGCAACTGAATTGAATGCAACGAAATTTTATGCAACTGAATTCGATGCAACTGAATTGGATGCAACGAAATTTGATGCAACGGAATTGGATGCAACGAAATTTGATGCAGCAAAATTGGATGCAATGAAATTGGATGCAATGAAATTTCATTACACAAATTTCATTGCAAAAAAATTTGCATTTACTTGATTGTCGAGCCTTTTGACACGATGATCAGAGCTGCATTTTCGAGATGTCCAATAAGGGACGACTACTTTACCACAGCTTGGATACAGTTGTGCATAAGAAAAATAAAGGGAAACGAGTATAAAATGAGATTTTCAAGACGTGAACTGGTGGATATCGGCTCTCCTGCAGCGAATGCAAAAAAAAGGTGGTGCTCGGTTAAGGCACTCAGGAAATGTACACGAAAATAACATTTCTTACGTGCGTCGTGACGGAACGCGGCTATTATGTACAACACGAACACAACGTGTCCGGGAGCCACTGGAATCGCGTGTTATTTGTACAATGTGATGGGTTGATTCCTGGCTTTACCCGTTCCACGATCGCGACGGATGTCTCGCGGCTCTCAGATCATTCAGCGGTCATAGAAACCGGTTTTGAAACGAATCATTTATAATTGAGATAAGATGTATCAATCATTGCTACATCTTTGCATGTTCCCATTGAAAGGATCTTATTGTGATGATGTATCATTCATTGCACAATCAAAGTCGAATTGTGTATCCGGCATAATAAACGATTGAAACACTTTTCGGTCATTCATGATTGAGATAAGATGTATCAGTCATTGCTACATCATTGCATATTTCTCAAAAATGGCTCTTATTGTGATGATGGATCATTCATTGCACAATTAAAGTCAAATTCAGGCATAATAAACGATTGAAACACTTTTTGGTCATTCATGATTGAGACAAGATGTATCAATCATTGCTACATCTTTGCATATTTCAATTGAAGGGATTTTATTGTCTGACTTAAGATGATGTATCATTCATTGCACAATCAAAGTCAAATTGTGTGTCAGGCATAATAAACGATTGAAACACTTTTTGGTCATTCATGATTGAGACAAGATGTATCAATCATTGCTGCATCTTTGCATATTTCAAAACCGATTTTTATCCACCATTTAACTTCCTCCATGGTTCATAAAAATATATATATATGCATTGTGTGTATATATATTAGGTGCGCAACCAAGTTCTCGCTGTTTGTCAGTAGATGGCTCTAGCAGTAAGAGTTGGTCGATTTTGACATATCCAAAACGTCACGAACCAAGCTTAGACATATGGTAAAC
>JAPYZL010067319.1:0-22770 GCA_030522825.1 Platygaster orseoliae | reverse complement strand
TACCTCGTATCAGTGATTTATTAATATTTCCCTAGGGAAGAATGATTTATTCGTGTGTACCCCAAAAAGTGGATTTTGTTCCCGCATTCCATGCAAAAAAGTGGCCTTTTTTGTGGATGCATGGGAAAAAATAATTTATAAGATTTTGAAGCGTTTTTTAGTATTTTTATAGACTTCGAAAATTTCTATAAATATTTATATACGCTTTTTACATACATAAATTTTCCTTTTTATTATTTCTTTATTTCATTTCACTTTTTACTTTACTTTTTTTTAGTTTTTCATTTATAATATTAATATTGTCCTTTTTTAATTTTACTTTAATTTTACTTTTTATTGACTTTTTTTACTTTATACATAAATTTTTTTACGCTTTTGATGCTCTGAAATTCCAAATTTTAAATCGTCGGTATTTGTTTAGATTAAAAAAAAACTTCTTTCAAAGAATTCTATTGCTTTTATTATTTCTTGAAAGTTTTTATAATTGAAAATATTTTCTAGTATTTTTATGGCTCTATCTACAGATTTCCAGAATTTGATTTTTTCATTTTCCTAGCATTTCCGTAAATTTAAGTTTTTCTTTTTTATCACTGCCTCAAAACGAATTTTCTAATTTTTATTTTTTACGATATCCTAATAAACATTTATTATTATAGTCTTGTTTAAAAAAGGAATTTTCTGAAACTAGAATTACTGTTCGTTTTGGATTATTAATAATATATATTAATAATCACGCTGAATAATGCATTTTCTCATTATAATTTTAAATTGATAAGACAATAATTATAATTCCAAAATCAATAATCACAAATTGGAAATTGTATCAGTCATTTTTATATAATTCAGAATCATATTATACATTCTCCTAATTTCGTATTTTTTAATAATTTGAAAGATTTTAAAGCGTCTTCTAGTATTTTTATATGTTTCTAATACTTCTATAAATGAAATCCTAAATTTTCCGAATCACCTACTTCTTCAAGGTTTTTATTTTTTGGGAATCGGAATTTTTGAGTTTTCCGAATGCTTAAAAAATTTTGAACTTTTCCAAATCTTGGACTTTCACTTGATTTTCAAACTTTTCAGAATACCAGATAAAATTTCTTGGGGATTCCCAATCTTTGTTGGGTTCCCAAATTTTAATGTGCCTCAAGTTCCAAACGTTTATGAAATGAACGAAAACGAAAAAAATTAATTTTTCATTCACACCTTTGATTAAAATTAGAAATAATGAGAAACGTTGAATAATATTTGTTAAATATCAATTTTTATGAATTAATTTATTTACTAGGAATGATAGAACAATTCGTTTCATTTTTTTCGTTTATTTTCAAACGTTTGGAATTTCAGCGACATAATTTTTCAATATTTCAAAACTTTTTGAGATACCCGAACTTTATGGAATTCCTGGACTTTTCGGGATTCTTGAATTTTTCGGGATCCCGTGCTGAACGAAAGAATATTTCCCCCCGAAAATCTCTATTCCGGACAGAAACGTGTTGATCAGTGTTTCACAAATTGCCAACAGTCGCCCAATAACGTCATACACGAGTCGCGAGTGACAGCGATCTCAATAATTGTAATTAATTACCCCGTTTATGATAGGGTTAGTTTACGCGAGAGAGTCGACGACGCGGATTTCGAAGCCGGCGAACCGCGTTTATAAATCGCGATGTAAAATGAGGGCCCGGAATGCGTTATTCAGCGTTCTCGTTCCTTGCTTATTCCGCCTCGGAAACGGCGAATGCAGCAGTGCACGTTTCTCCAGTTTATCTCCATCTCGGAATGTGTCCTAATTAAAGAGCCACGTATTTCCGCCGGCGATTTCGTCGCGTCGAGTAAATTACGTCATTCCTTATTACTGCTCATGCCGAAATCGCCATTTTTTTCATTTGCCGATAAACCCTTTTATTCCTCGGGTAGTTTAATTGCATATGGTGGGTAAATTATGCATGGATTATAGTAATTTGGGGCCAGAGTTGGGCGAAAGTACTATTTTTATGGATAGTTAAACATCAATAAAATAAGTGACTCATTGTAACAATAAAAAATTTTTCTGTTTTCAGGTAAGTCAGCTTTATATCAACGAAGAAGAAGGAATACTAATTCCGAATTTTCATGCCACGGAAAAAAAGTGTGGTTATCTAAACTGGACTCATACTTCAGAGGAATAAACAGAAAAGTGATATATGAACGGCAAAAGAGCATAGTCGATAAAACTATACAGCCATTTCATCAAACATACAGTACGCTATTTAGATAAATTGATTAATTTACTAATACCCGGTACAATACAAAAATCTCGTGGAAGATATTCTTACTAAACGAATGGTAGCAGTGAACAAAATTAGATTAATGCAAAATACTAAACGATGTGACTATACAGAACGAAATATCGTTTTGTTTCTAGAACGATTCTTTTCTTTTCAATAACGAAATGATTTGCAACTAAACTCGTTTAGTACTATAAACTACACTACTTCTCTCCGTGATGGAATTAAACGCAACATAGGTATACACTCAGAAAACTTCTGCGTACAGTTGAAAGGGACTACCTTTCACTGTCAAAAACTGCTGCGGTTTATCAACAACCATCTTGATTTGCATCAATTTGAAACGCGTTTCTCTTTTAATCATATAACACAGACCTAGATCACAAACCTGTCTGCATTTCTCTACTCTCCCGAGTAGAAAAAACGAAAAGTATACCGGAGTAACTTTAGTCTTCCAGAGTATACCAAAGTCAACTAAAAGTTGATTTTGCCAAAAAAAGTATACCAACCAATCTACCCAAGTATACTTATTGGCACAAATGCATACTTTTGGGCGACGAGTCAACTTTTGGTATACTTATTATTTTATAGCAGTATACTGAAGTAAACCAAAGTAGATTCGATATACCAAGTCACCGAAATATATGCATTTGTGCCAATAGGTATACTTTTGGATACTTTTGGAGACTGATTAGTATACTTGAATCAACTTTCGGTATACTTTGGTAGACTAAAGTTACTCGGTATACTTTTTCGTTTTTTCTACTCGGGCTGACATGAAAACGTTGAAAGGGAAATCCCTTTCAAAATACCATCGCAATCGCGTTTCATAGTGAAAGGCTATAGTCTTTCACTTTTAAAAACCGACCGTTTCAAATTGAAAGGTTAGCGTTTCAGTTTTAAAGGAAATGGGTTTGAAATTCTTTCCCTTTCATGACTAAACGGAAATTTCTCTCAGTGTATATATACATTATTCAATTAGCTTGGAGTTAAATGTGAGAACTTTGGGGAAAATCCATACTAATTTTCCATGGGATATCAGCGCACAATATCCGAATCGTCGGGCAAACAATGAGCCCCAAAAGCTATTATCTCATGAAAGCCGATGTGAGCATTTGACCGTTGCCCTCGAGTGGCATCGACCCGACTTCTCGTCTTCGGCGGCCCGAGGAAATGCATTGTCTATCCATTTTGAGCAATGGCCCGGTGGTTAATGAAAGCTATTGGAATCGCCTACCATACCGCTTGTGTCGGAAAAGCCGCGCGACCCAGCTTTCTTCGATTGATACGGCAGCTTTTTCGCCGTCCCCGAACTTTCATTTCGCCCGAGCGTTTATCTCGTGTTTATCTTAGCTTGCATTGTTATTTCGTTCCTTTTCCTTCGGAAAAGCCGAGTGAAAGGAAGCGTGATAATTCCAGGCCGCGGATTTTCCACTTTTACGTATCTCCCTTTACGAAAAGAAAAACGGATTCTCTCCATTTTCTATTGAATTGCTCATTGTGGAACTCGAAAAAGACGGATCGATTGAGGAGGAGCTTGGGATGTTTTTCAGGGTATTACAAGTCGGAGACAGGAGCTTACAAAGGTTTTTAGTCGTATCAGTTTTTTAGATACTTAGAGCTACCTAAAGTTTTGGGTAGTGCAACCAAAAGCTTGGGCATGATAACCAAATTTCATTCACATTTCATTGACGTAGAATTCGGTGTATTAGATATAGATAAGATTTGATAGTAAGTCGACGCATTATAGTATGTCTTTTCTCTTTGACATGTTGCTTAAACAGAGTAAGATGTGAGCTGTGCATTATTTGGAATTATTATGTGCTCGTTATTTTATTTATACGACCTTACTTTTTGTAAAAAGTGTTTCTAAGCAACTTAAATACTTGACCATGGTTTTAATTTTGACCGGGTTTGAGACTACGAGAATAATGTGGGATGTGAGTTTTGATATATTTTTTTAATTTTATTTATATTCAATTGTATTATTAATAGAACTTTGATTGTGATATATAGGTCTTGATAAGGACCCAAATCGGGTCGAAACGTCGAGGCATTTAGACAATAAAAACTTTTGACTGGGAAATTCGAGAAAAATCGTTATTTAAACCAAATTATTGGTTATTGCAACAACTTTGGTGGGTCCTTATTTTACTAAATCAATGGTTGGTGTAACCAAGTCATTTTTTTCTGTGTAATTGAAACAATGGGGAGTGTTTTAGTTTGAGAATATTTCGGAGAAGTTTCGAATTGGAAATGTCTGTAAAAGGACTTTTCATTTGTTCTCGCGCATCTTTCATTTCAACTGGAAGTTTTCTCGATGTTTGGCGAACTGGAAAAATTGATTGCACTAACTCGCATTAATGCCGCATAAATCAATACTCGATAGATGATTTCGTGGCGTAACTTTAATTTCTTTTCAATCCGTTTAATGAGAAGTTGTGTGTTGTGAACTGTGTTCAATTTAAGATTGGGAATCTTTTGGTATTACTTATTATTAATTTTGATATTAATTATTGGTATTATATATATTATAATTGTAATTATGAATTGAAATTATAATCATAATATAATCATTTTATTTATATCATTTATTATATTCATCAATTATTTTTTTTTGTTGGTATTATTGATTTGGAGTATTTTTGCAAACAAATATTTTTTGTTAACATTTCTGCAAGAAATAAAATTTATATAATTTATGAAATTAAAAGAATTAAAAGTTTGAAATCGTTGATGATAAATTTCATAAAAAACATTCTTGTGTGATTTTTCAACTTTGTAAACTTTGTGAACATCAGACATTGAAATAATTCATCTACTGCAGCAGTAAAATGAAAAAAAATTCGCAATTTTTTCTTTGTAAAGCAAAAGTACTAGAATCGAGAAAGTTGAAAATTTCGATGAGAACATTGTAGAAGCAAGCGATTTTCATGAAGGGAAAACTTTTCCGAGGATTCGTTAAGGTAAGTTTGACGAATCGTAATAAATCTGCGAGTATTTACAAACTTTCGACAAATGTTTCAGCTACTTTGCAGAACCAATTACCCTCATTTCACGTGAAAACATCTGTTTTTCATGAATCATATCAGGCCATTGTGACGTACCGTGAAAAAATTAAATGATAAATCAACATGGAAATGAGAAAACGCGTGTATGAAAGGTTTCCCGCGAATGTATGGAAAAGTACCGGTAATTGTTTTCATTGTGCAGTGAAAAACAAACCCAAACTGCAAGGGCTTCGCTTTATTCGCGCTCAACGGGAAATCGAACAAAGATTTTCTTTAGTTTTCAATGCTGTTGGGAAATGTTCGACGTAATTTTCTCGAAAGTCTCGCATAAATTTCACTCGTTTGATGTGTATAGATATATATCCGCGGGCGAATTCATTTTCTCCGGGACGTTCTTATCGCCCTTTGTTATCCTGGCAGGTAGTTTTCATGCATTAACGAAATTGGTTTAATGCACCCCGACAAGATGCCGAGATGAGAGAGAGGGGAAAAATTAAAAAAAAGCGCTGACTTGGTCGTTTTAGAGAGCGAGAATCGATAATTCGAAAAGAGTTTCTTGCTTTGCGGTTTCACCTGTCGCGGAGTGCACTTGGGATCGGATTTTATCGGGCGGCGAATGCGAAAGAGTGCATATTTCGGGCTTGTTGACGGAGCTACCGGTTTTGGGAAGTACCCATCATGAACTTTATCAGCGATATTCTCAGAGTGTTTTTCGCGAGGACTCGATCATTCATGAGATGACAAAAAGTGAATCGTTGGTTTTAAATAGAAATTGTGTGCTATTTAAACTGGTTATATGTCGTTAAAAAAAATTACGAAGTAGGTAAAATTGTGTTGATAAATTGGAAAATTTCTAGTGATTAATTGAAATCTGTTATTTCGAGTTTTTTTTCTCATGAATCTTTGACGCTAATTTTTTTTTCGAATTCGCAAAAAATAACTATTCAAAAATAATTTTAGTTATTGATATATTTAATGAAATATACACGGAGAAAAATGGTTTGGTTACAGAAACCATTGATATAGTAAAATATGAGCCCACCAAAGTTTTGGGTACCTAATAAAAATTTTAATTATGACAACCAAAACTTGTGTCATAGCAACTAATGCTCAATTTTTATGACTGATACTTAGGTTGCAATAACTAACTATTTGGTTATCATATCTAAAGTTTTGGTTGTTTTACCCAAAACTTTGGTGGGCTCATATTTTACTAAATGAATGGTTGCTGTAACCAGGGACGGATCTAGAAAATTATTTCGGGAGGGGTTTTCAGAATTTTGAACTTTATGACCTTTTTTTTAGAGAGATTTGTCGGTAATAAAAAATTGATGACTTTTTTTTTATTTATATATTTGTTATTTGTTATACAAGGAAACATTTGATCACCGGAAATTATTGCCCCCCCCCCCCCCCCGATCACCTCCCTGGATCCGTCCTCGGCTGTAATCAAAAATTTCCCTACGTGTTGAATCATCTGAATTAAAAAAATGTGTTGTTTTGATATTTTAGGTGAATTCCTTTAAAATCGAGATTGTTGTGATTGATGATTAATCGAAATTTTCAATATTTACTGATAACAATTAATGAACAATTTTTTGAAAATACATGCTCGAATTTTTCATTGAAAAATTTTGTTGGTTTAATTTTTTAGTCATTCAAGTGAAAATTTATCATTTTCGAATGGTTTGTACATTTTAAGAACATAAATTTTTTTCAAATTTTTACTGCCCAAAAATGCAGGAAATTCTATTTATTGATTGGAAATTACTACTTACATTGATAAAAAAATTAACTCATAATTTTGAAAATTCCTCATCAGAAATATGTCATAGTTCACTATTTTTTTCAATGTAAATGACAAACCTGGACATTTCTAGTAATTTATGAAAATCTGTTATTTCGAATTTTTTTTTTCTCATGAATCTTTGACCCCGATTTTTTAATTGAATTTGAAAGAAATAACTTTTTTAAAATAACTATAGTTATTGATTTTTTTTTTTTTTTTTTTTTGAAATATAGAAACGTCTGAATTAAAAAAATTTGTGGTTTTGATATTTCAGGTGAATTCCTTTGAAATTGAGATTGTGGTATTAGATGATTGATAAAATTTTTCAATATTTAATGATAACGAGTTATGAATGATTTTTCGAAATTTAATGATCAAGTTCTTAATTGAAAAATGTTTTTGGTTCGATATTTTAGTCATTCGAGTATAATTCCACATTTTCGAATGGTTTGTACATTTTTACAACACATATTTTTCAATTTAACTGCCGAAAAATGCAGGAAATTCTATTTATTGATAAGAAATTACTATTTACTCCAATAAGAAAATTATTCCATAATTTCGAAAATTCCTCATCAGAAATATTTCAGAAATCACACTTTTTTTTTTTTGATGGAAAATTTATATTTTTCATTTGTTTTTTCCTCAATATTTTTTGTATCTATTACTTTACAATACATTCGATAAAAAAATCTTCAATGAAAGTTTTTGATAAATCGACAAAAATTTCGTGAAAATGCAGTCAACCAGATTTTTTGACCCAAAATATTAACGATTTTAAAAACTACTCGTCTAAAATAAAAGAATCACAAATTTTGCTAATCTCAAAATGTACTTGAAGTTCCAAACGTTTATGAAATAAACGAAAACGAAAAAAAATTAACCATCGATTTCCCTACATGAATAAAATTAAAAATAATGAGAAACTTGAAATAATATTTGTTAAATATCAGTAATTATGAATCAATTCTTTAACTAGGAATGATAAAACAAGTTTTTTTTATTTTTTCGTTTATTCTTAAACGTTTGGAACTTCATAGACATTATCTCAAATTTTTTTCTTTGATTGAATCTACAACTTTTTTCAATACTATCATATCTTGCATTTCTTTTTTCTTATATTTCGTATTAAATGTGATAAAAAAATCATCATAAAAAAATCGATGAGATCGAAAATTTAAAATAATTGATTTTTTGTTAGTCGTTATCAATGCAGTGTATTTTTTCTTTTTCAAAGGTAAATCACGATTTTATTTTCTGAATATAAATTTCCTAAATTATTAATTTTTAAATTTGTGAGTTTTTTTACTGAAATCATAATTCTTCGAAAATGCCGTAAGTATTGTTTTTTTGACACAAATTGATTAATTATTACAATTGTAGTAAATTAAATTTTGAAAAATCCTAATTACGAAACTACATATTTAAAAATAAAGTGTCACTACTTTTTATTAATTAGTAAAATTTTGTTTAAAAAATTGTTCATTTTTTTCTGAAGTGTCTGAGTCTGTATTCGTAAAATACAAACAAAATTTGTCAATCAGCAAAAATTTGCAGTAGTTTGCAAATTTTCAGTATGTTAATGACTGTTGGTTATACCACGTTTTCCAACAGGAATTAATTAATTATCCATTTAAATAATAATTAATCAATAGATTTTCGATTTTGAAAAAATAATCGATCTCTTGTTCCTTCATTTTTTTTTTAATTTTTAAGTGCCATTGACTGAATTTAGAAAAAAAAGTTTAAGAAAAAAAGTCGACTGAAAAATCAGTAGTAAACAAGCAAGTATCATAGATAATAAGAATCTTTAGTAACATTTGAAAAATTCATGTCACCGTTTAATAAAAAAATTACGTTCCGATAAAAAATGAGACATGAAATAACTGAAATGACACTAAATTCACCGTTACGAAATACGATCTTGCTTTTTTTCAAACGCTCCGTTTACGCGAGAACAAAGTGAATACAAAACGGTCAAATGGTTTCCACTCGCCAATCCTCTCCAGGATATTTCGGGTTTCGAGATTGATGGTTCCTCACATTACTAATACCGTTTGAGTATTAGAGATGGGAAATTCGAAGCTTAACTCGTCGAAACGTCCGGGAGAAGATGGATTCACGCAATTTCCTCGGCGTGTGAAAGGACCCGAGATATTTGCAAAAACATTTCAGCGACGACCTAAAGTGATATACCTTTCTGGGACCAATCCAAAAAGTTTTCAGAATATCGATATATTTTACCGTTAAACATAAAGAAATTCCGTTTACGAAGTTGAAATCAAACTATCATCGCCTGTGCACAAACAAGCAAAGAAGAGAAACGCGATTCGACTTATTCATTATGTAAAGTTCAATTTGTAGAGCAAATATTTGAATGGAGTTGCCCAAGAAACCATTTTCACCTTGCGCTTTGCGTTTGGAATGGATCTAAAGCTGCGACTACAGTTTTATATATCCTCCTTGATGAACCATTCTTCCGTTATAATCCCACGCGGCCTTGCAATTATGACGGAAATATTTGGCCCGCTCTTTTGTAACGTTTGTTTTTTCTCTCGGGTCCGGGCTTGATTGAAAGCGTACTCATTAACGCCGAATTTCAATTGTTGCGCCGCGGCCTGTTTGTTGGTTTTTCCCCGTGAAAAAGCGACGATTGGTCCATATTTTCATTGCGTGTTTTGTGAAACTCGTTAACTAAGTACTTACAACAAGTTTTTGTGTCAACGCGAATGTAAAGCGAGTAATTTCATCAAAATAATTTTTTCGCTTTGCCCGTTTTCAAACTACAAATGTTGCGTCGTTGGAAACAAAATAATGCTCGTAGAATTTTCTTGCGCAGTTGACAAATGCCTGAAAGGGACAAAGAAAAATATACCGCGTACTTTTTCACACGACGAGAACATTATAAGCGGTCGAGTGAGCCAGAAAAAGGTCTTCAAGGTGGGGAAATCTCGACTGTATTTTTTACCGCGTGTTGAAATAGCGAGAAAGGTCCGCTATTTCGTATTTTAGCGAGTCGTTTGAGGTGAGAGACTATTTTTGCGGTTGCGTTTGACGGGCATGAACGTTTTTTAGATGAATTTCAGTGTCTGGATTGATTATAGTAGGTAATTGGGAATGTGTGTTTCTACCTTACCGACGGGTGACTTAAATGCATTTAATGATAATTTATTCATTTTAATTTGTAAGTTCCATCTTTTCTGTAACTTACGCAATTTTCTTTAAACATTTTTTTTCAGAATTCCGGATTCAATTCTTGAATCCGCATACTCCCAAGTACATATTTCGGTGGCCATTATTTTAATCTTAACGCAGGAAACACGAATGAACGTACGATATATTATATATCTCTCGCAAAGTGAAAACGGCAGTTAATATTAAGATAGGAAGCGCGTGATTGATGAAAATTTATCAGCTTGATGGGACAATTTTTGTGTGAAGTTAATGCTATCAGCTCTCGTGGAAAGGATATTAACATTTTAATGGGGAAGCGTTAACGTAACGGTCTGGGTCAGCCAATTCTTTATGACTTCCCGGTGCCGAGCTCGGGAACTGTTTCGCTCGCAAGAATTTTCTTCACTCCCGCGGATATGCATAATTTTTTCCTTTTTTTCCCCCTTTTTTTCTTGGTCGCGCTTTCTTCGACTCCGGGGCGTGAACTCGGAGATTTCGTGGCAATTTCCCGGGGAAAATGGCTTTCGTGGCTTCCGCTCTAAATCACGTGTCTCCTTATTTTTGATGAAAGAGACATTTCACGAATGCAGTTTCCTACTTGGGAGAGAAATGATTATATTACCAGAGATACTCGAACAATGTAAATTGAGAAATGATTTTCTGAACTGGTCAACATCTGACGTTGGTCAGTGGTATCATGATTTTGAAAGTGAAGAATTCGTTGCTGGAACCTTGTTTGAAAAAACGATCACACGTATCGATCAATATATATGAGATTTACAGGGAGACGATCATTCTTCGGTAACGTCTTCAATGACAAATTGGGTCTCCCGCGGTTTGTGTTCATCTTAATTTCTGCATTTTGTCTCTTAGGAGTTTGAGTTGGGGTCGCTGGGATCACCTTTAACAAGGAAATGTTGCGAGCGTGCTTTCTGGTTTTTATTGGTCTTTCGATCTCGGAACTTTTCATTCGACAAGAGAATTTTCCGATACCTACGAAATCCTATCTAGTAAAGAACTTACACTACTTTGCAAAAGTATATGGACATGATCGAAAATGGTTTTTCTTGTGGATTGATAAGGATGTTATAGACTTGGCTCGTTGTTCCAGATATTGTTTTTCTCGACCTTGAAAATGTTCCATATTGGAAACGAAAAGTCGGTCACATAAAGAACTATTATTTGTCCTTGTTGGCTGATTTTACATTGACTCTGTTTTGCTAAATGCATTTACAAAGAGGACGAATTTAAATTCAATAACTGTCAGCGAACTAGGCGTATTTTGATATAGATTTAATTGAACATAAATACTCATTGGACATAGACTCAAAACATACACACAATACCACCCATGTGGAGTGACGCACTCGACACATTTGAGCTAGTGTTCCGCTCCATACACACATACACACACGTGACACAATAGAAAAAGCAATGGATTTCTTGTATAAGGCTCCGGCCAGTTCTTGAATTTATTTGAATTAAAAGTAATAAAAACTCTTAAAAATAACACGAAGTTGTTGTGAAAAACCCTCTCGACAACAATAACTATTATCTATTTTTTGAGTTTGCGATTGTTTTTTTATCGTGTTCAACTGAATTTTATGATTCAATCTTGTGTATAATCTATAAAATCTTAATTAAAGAACTTAGTAAAAGAAGCCTGATATTTCGGTAATCCCTGTATGTAACTGACAGTATGTTAGAAGTTCCCGTAATGTAACCGTAAGCGGTTTTATCGCGGAATGAGTGAAATATCAGTGGGAAAACGTAAACTGGTAACTTTGACCTTGGGGAGGAAACGGTAACTTTGTAGCCGTATCACGCGGAACAAGGTGACAAATTGGTTTCGCTAAGGCCATTACGCACACGCGAACAGCGCGATAGGAGTCGAGTAAAAACGTTGTTTGAATGGACGGGGAGCCGAAAAAAGGGGAGGGGGGGAGCTTTCCCGGTAGCGGTTATCTTCTATCGGCTCGGGATAGCTCGGAGCAGGGCCGCGCGATCTTATCGCGCGCGTATTAAAGGCCAAATAAATTTATTCAAGAGTCGTGGAATCCAGCGGGGCAATTTGACTTAATCGCGCCGATCGCCAAGTTAATTAACCGAGCCGAGCACTTTTTGCGCTTACGCCAAGTTCCCAAGCCCACGCGCGGTCCCATAACCCGTAACGGTGCAGGATTTGGGATTCGCAAGCGCGTTCGCAAAACGCTTTGTTCAAGAGAGAGAGGGAGAAAAAAAAGAATTACAAATGGGAACTCTCGCCTTGTATCACTTCCCTGTTGGAAACTCGGGTTTTTGTGTCCAACGCGTTTATTTTCCATGGGAAACAAGGGTAGGAGACCATAACGCTCAAACCGTAATGATTAAAGATTTTTATGTTTATCTAATTTAATGTCCAAATTTTTTCATTGTTTTAGTCTAATAATCTTTGAATAGTTTGTATTATGTTAAAAATTTCGAATTTTTAAAAAAATTGAAAAACTGTGAAAGTTTTATGAAAAGTCGATAATTTTTTAAATAGACAATATAAATTTTGTATATTGTGATCATTATCGTATTTTTTGGAAAAGTGTAAAGTTTTTTTTTAATATTATGAAAAAATTTGAAAAACTTGAAGGTATTGAAAAATTACGAAAAATTATTATACCCAAATTTAAATGAATTTTTTTCGATTATTATTGTTGAAATATAAAGAAAATAAAAAAGCATTGAGATAATTCTCCAGATTGTCGTAAATTATATGAAATTCGAATAATTTATTTCATTTCAGACAATGGTGAAAAATTTTGTACATCTAGAAAAATTTTTCAATTTTGAAAAATTACTGATACGGTGTAATATACTATATTTTTAAAAATAAAAAAATGTTAATCATACGGATCCGGTCCAAAAATTTCGAAAATATTGAAAAACCATGAAAATTTTCGAAATATTTGATAATTTTATAAGTAATTCGAAAAATTACAGAGATTGTTCATAAGTTTTGAATATTGTTATCATTTACATATTTTTTGGAACAGTGTATGGTTTTTTTTTTCAATTTTCTAAAAAAATTTTAAATACTTAGAAGTATTAGAAAATAACGAAAAATTATGATACATAAATTTTGATGAAATTTTGATTATTATTGTTGAAATATGAAGAAAATAAAAAAGTATGGGCATAATTCTCCAGATTGTAAATTCAATAAAATTTGAATAATTTGTTGAACTTCAGATAGTATTAATAAACTTTGTACATCATGAAAAATTTTTTAATTCCGAAAAATTACAGATACCATGAAATATACTACATTTAAAAAAATGAAAAATCGTCCATCATACGGATATGGACCAACAATTTTTGAAAAATTGAAAAACTGAAAATTTTCTAAATAACCGATAATTTTATACGTAATTCGAAGAATTACATGTATTGTTTATAAGTTTTGTATATTGTTATCATTATCATATTTTTTGGAAAAGTGTATGGTTTCCTTTAATTCTATAAAAAAATTTAAAAACCTAAAAGTATTGAAAAATTACGGAAAATAATTATACACACATTTTAATTAGTTTTTTTTTATTTTGATTGTTAAAATAAAAAGAAAATAAAAAAGCATTGGGATGATTCTCCAGAGTGTCGTAAATTATATGAAATTCGAATAATTTGTTAAATTTCAGATAATGTTAATAAATATTGTACATCGTGAAAAATTTCTGAATTCGGAAAAATTACAAATACCGTGTAATGAACTACATTTTAAAAAATAATAAAAATGTTCATCATACGAATACGGTCCAAAATTTTAGAAATTTTAACAATAATCTAGAATATGATTTAACTTTGAAAAATGTTATTTTGTTAAAAATTTTAATGGATCGGTTAAACTAGGAATTAATAATTGATTGATTTTTGCGTATTCAAATTTTATGTCATTAAAAAGCTTTTGAAATCAAAAATTGATCCTAGCACAAAGATGTTATATAAAAAAAACATTCAATTGAACATTCAATTGAAATTTTGAATTTCAGAAAAATTTCGACAATTCGTAAATTGTTAAAAATTACGAAAATTTCCTTGAACTATACTATTGTAAGTTTTTTTTCATTATTTTCATTTTTTTTTACAATAATAAAAAAAAATTGCGTAAAGTACTGCATTTGATATGTTTTTTTTTATTTCTTAGCTCCTATGTAAACAATATTCCCCAAAATTAGTAGAATTTTGTTTTATAATATTTTTTTTCATCATATAATTTACTGGTCATAACGTAATATTGGACATTATACTTTGGACACTACCGTACCCAATCGGAAACAAGTGTTTCAATTCGTAAAATGCCATAATCACGGTCGCTATTGTTGCGCGATATTTTTACAGTTCGATAGCTTCGAACGTAGTTTGTTGTCGTAATAATATTATTTGATTGGACTCGGCGTCCCCGCACTCGAGAGACCTTCTGTAAACGTTGGCAAGAACCCCGATGCTGCGCTTTAGCATTTCGGAAGATAAATACTCGCTGGCTCTTGGAGATGTCAGTGAGTGCAAACTCGGCGACTGATGTCGGAATATCCGATGGCATTAATAATGTAACATTTCGTCAGCTACGAAATGTTTGCCGAACGTAAGGTGCAAAGGGGACCCTGCATTTCTGGGTTCACCTTGCATGCAATCGTATACCGGAATTTTGAGGCGCGAATTTCCTTACGGATTTCGTTCAAGTTTTCGGTAACTTGACTTTACGCGTGTTCAGTGAAATTTGGATTAAACTTTTGGTTTGGATCAGTCTTCATTTTCATTTCATCATTTTTATGATCAAATTTTTCTCGGTGTGAGTAGTTATTCCTTTCGCAATAATTTGAACCTTCTTGTTTTGTTTTTGGCCAACTCGCTTGACGTCCCGTTGAAATGCCTCGAAAAAAAGATCGGATATTTTACGAGGGTCCAAAATTCATCTCGAGCTTCGTTTTTTCGGAGCCCCGCGGTTCTATAATTACTGTAATCCCGCGGCAGTTGATTGGGAGTTTTCGCGAGATTCGATAAAAACGAGATTAACTCGCGCTAAAGTCGCGTGTTCCACGCGTCGATGCGGATCTTTTCCCTCCCGCGTTTTACGGTTCAAACCAATTTGAACTTTAACATGTTCATTTTTTTCCCGCCACGTGTGTGTTCTGCGCATTTTTTCGCGTGCAACCGAAAATTAGCGAGGTTATGTTGAGAAAACCTGTTGAAGTTTTTTCGTTTTGTTTCTTGGAGTTAATTTATGTCGTAAAATTACTGCATGAATTGCACTATGTTTCTAATCATTCAGGTTAATTGCTGTACATTGCAATAATTTATGCCGATTCCCTTTCGAGGCATTTTGAATAATTTGCATTAATTTTCATTAATAAATGATTACGCGCATGTCGAACATCCTCGTAGCTGTAGCAATTTTCGCCCGGAGCTGATGGGACTATAGAAGCGTGCCCGCGTGAATGTACAAGGACAATCGGTGCGTGCAATTACGCAATGGTGCACCGAGAGTGGCGCTCGTGCGGTGGCACGCTAGGGTGGCAGTAAACAATGCGAGGGAACACTGGCTCTTTCGCTCGTTCCCAATCGCATTGTGAATTGCGATGCTGCGGCTCCGTTTGGGGATAATTGACTTTGGTCGGCCACTTTCAGAACATTACAAATCGTTTGGTTTTTTATTAAGTCTGCTTTAAATCCACTCATGAAAAAGTTCATTCCTGTCAAATAAGATTCGTTTATAGTTAACAAATCTCATATTCAGTGTTCGTAACTCGTAGCACTTTAGTACTACTAAACAAGGACAGACTTATGTTTGATTGAGCGCTAGAAAAGGAATGAAGATAGAAAAGTTACGAGCACTGCTCATATTTGAATTTTGGACAAAGAAGGTACTTATATGTAGCGCCACCTAAAAATACCCAATATGTGGAACTAACGTTGAAGGGAGAAGTTGCTTAAGTGTGAGCGAGATACAGCGAGACGTCAAAAGACGTTTTTAGTTCCCAAGCAATGGATACTTGTAGATGGACATAATTGTTTCAGGTTCCAAAATAACATTTCGAAACTTCTGGAATCGATAGACAACTTGAATCTCAACTATGCTGTGATTTTCATGAATACACGTGAAAATTATCACGAAATCCTGCCAATAAACTTTTGAAAGTTCGAAAATTCATGGAATACTCTTCGCGCTGAGACTTATAATACAATTTCTGATATTGGAACTTCCTGAAGAAGCTTTTCATGTCGAGAATTCTTTTTTTAAACTGCCCGTCAGCGCGAATTCGCGCACTTTCATTCTTCACTTTTTCATGAATGTCCGCTACCTTTTAATGTTACTTTGCTTTTTCTTAGCGCGTCTTTCTAACTTTGTGTAATGTGTATAAATAAATATATTCCCTTTTCGCAGTTTCTTAAGATTTCATTTCGCGAGACGTGCTACCGCACTTTACCAAGACGTCGTCTTTACCCACAAAGGAATTTCCGGCAAACGCGGTCTGCTCCTCGCCCGACTGTGAATTTCAATTCACGCTTACTCCTGTTTCTCGCCACGAAAACCAAGTCTTGTGTTTTGCAATTACTTTCGCACTCGGAGCTTTAATATTTTAGTAAGAAATAATTATGTAGCGGAGAAAATGGGATTACTCGCATGGATTTGTGAATGTTTTGGAATATTGTTTTCTTTGTTCATTCTCTGAACTGTCGTTTAAAAACTTTTTCATCGATACTCCATCATGCAAGAATCTAATTATTCGCCATCTTCAATTTCAATTATACTTTTTACCCTTGAAACATGGGTTACGAACTTGGGGAAGCTTTTTCCGAAAAGTTGGCGCGGCGAGGAATGCCGAAACGAGGCCCACAGCGGGGATAGCATCTTTGGTAGCAAGAAACGGTCCCTCGGGCCCGTGGATTATCGAGCGCGTTCGGGGCCCCCTTGGGCACCGTAATAAATTATCCGGAGATTGAAGAATACACATTTCTGCTCAACGTTGCTCGCCGCCGCGCCTTTGTCGATGTTTTTCGACAGTAATTACGTGTACTTCTTATTACGATCCGTGTTGGCATTCGGGACAGCTTCTCCAATCTCGGAACACGCCGGCACGTGTGTGTATATATGTTAAAGGATGAGCCACGAAACGCGCTTTTTTACCCAAGATTTAGCCATGGGTAGAAGATAATCTTTCAACCAACATCTCGTCAACGGGAATTTATCCACAAGGAAAAAAAAATTAGACTCCTGTTAGATGTCAAAATTTACCAACTTGGCGTATTTTGCAAAACCATTTACACTTGGGGAGCATAAATTTTGTTTACGAACTCGGGGGTTGAAAATCCGAGGGTAAGGTATCACAAAAGGAACTTTATCGCCCTGGAAACTATACCTCGGCGAGATTTCTACAAAGGGCGTTGTAAAAAAAACTCGGCCACGATAATAAAAGAGCGTTCGCGAAGAAATAACAAAGACGCTACGGCATTTTTAGCACGATCGTTTGAGCCTTACTTAAGCGTATGCAAAAGACGAAGTAATCCCTTTGTATGGTTTGCATCGGAGAAAGACTCGAGTTGGACGAGAGTTCTGCACCTTGCACCTTGAGTGCACTCATGTCGCATCAACGGATAACCCATGTTAATGGGATGTTCGTAAAGTTTACAACGTTGAAAAATCACAGGAGAATTTTTTTCCTTATAAAATTTATGATTAATTTATAAATAATTTCTTGAATGTTGATGAATTTTCCTGACAAATACGAAATTCGACAATATATGAAGACCTGGAAGTCAAAATCGGCTAACCCTCAACTGTCGTAAGGCTCAATTGTTTTCCTTTAAGTTCAAGAAATGAGCTTTATGGCAGTTGAGGGTTAGCCGATTTTAACTTCCAGGTCTTCATATATTTACTGTTATTGTAGGACCACATAAATGTATATGTATGGTGAAAAGGAAAGTAAGAAAACATATTATTTGGGAAAGAAGAAGACACTTATCTAAGATAAGAAGCAGCCTTGTGAAGCATGATTGTATTATGACGACTTTGCTTTCAATGTTGCAAACATTGCCTATCTGTCATACCGTTATACAAATGTATTTATTTTCGATTTCTTACTGTAACTCATCAGTCTACGTAAACTGGATTCAACAACGCCATAAAAATCGATTCTGGGCATTGACGACGAATGCGGTGATAATCGTATTTCGCTACTTGCATCTCTGCATAGATAACGATATAGCCGGTTGTTTACGCGAGCTAATACGAACACAAGACCGAAACAGGGCGAATCTGCGTGAACTTTATCGCTATGGTTCCGTGGCTTCGTTGGGGTAACAAGATACCCTCCACGGAAGTTTCCTGGTACAATTAACTCGATAAACGAGTTGCACGAGTCATTGCTCGCGCTGGCTAACTTTGAAGCCCCGCAGTTATGAGCCGGGAATTACCACCTTGTTCCACGGGCGAGACAGACGTTGATTGCGCAACGTTATTACCTACTGGAAATCTCCTCTACGTTACACCTAATTCAATTACTACTTACAGTTATCGGGTGCTCTTGACATTATTGGAGGCGCAGTAACGAGGCTCGTTTGAATGAGAGCCGGGAGATTTTCCAAGTCCATATCGGATCGAAATAACGCCACTTGAACGGCAAGTGTAAATTTATCTTGTTTTTGAGAAAAAAATTAAGGGATACATTGCTATACCATTCTGCAGATTGGTATAGGTCTTATGAGTTTTGGAGGTTTTGAGTTTTGGATTGAATGTTTTGGTTTGGAAGTTATGTACCACCATGATTTTGATTTTTAATTCACTGAGGAAAGGAACTAGTAATTTGTACTATAAATATTGGAAATATGGAACCTAAATATGAAAGCTGAAGATAAAGATTTGTGAATTTGAATTAAGTTATACTCATCGATTTCAACAATGTTTCCTGATGAGGGCTCAAATAAAGAGCCGAAAGCTTGAGAAACGATTATATAATGTTTAATTATTTCAAGTGGCTCCTGGAGATCGTTTGTATTTGTGAAATATTGAAAAAATTACTATATTTTAGGGAAATCTACTATATTATTTTTATTCTTCATATGTTATAGTACATTTAGCCACAAATATATTTATTTATACCGTGCACTATAGTAAAACGTCAGATATCGAAGTTATAAGTTGACGAATTGAGTAAACTTAAAAAATGTTCTATCTGAGCAACGAAATCAGTTTTTCAATCAAAATGCAAGTGTTGAATTCGTAGAGTTCTTTGCTGTTAACACGAGCAAAAATTTTGGAAATCGTGCAATTTTTCTTTGCTATTTCAGCGCTCAAAGCGAAATTCGCAATGATCAGTCGAACGAAATTGCTTTGAAGTTGAAAATATGAAGCGCATTTTGATTTTTTAATTTAACTTTTTAAACTTCACTTGTCATGAGTTTGAAAAGCATTTTTGTTTGACACAAAGAATGTCGATCTTTTAAACGAAAATTGTTGGCTGGGAAAAGTTGAATTAAGTCGGATTAAAATGGAAATTAAAAGAAATTATTTGTGAAAAACATATGCTACTATATTTAAGTTTAATCTTAAATGCCGCCAAAGTTCCTCCGATGACTCGGCGGGCAGCTTCCAGGAAACTAAAGCTTTTGGGTTCCGGGGGAAGTATGGTTGCAATGCTGAAACTTAAAGGAATTGACGGGTGGTCAATTCCTTTAAAGAAATAAGAAATAAGTGATCAATTAATTAAAAAATAAATGTTTGTATTAAAATAATTTTTACAGAATTATTGTAAAGTTTTTCAAACATTCCGTATTGAATAAATATCTTATTTGTTTATTGTAAAATTAGCAGAAATTTTGTCGAATTCCATTTCTGACTTTTTTAGAAAATATACCTAATTTGCTTGTTTGAATTCAAAAAACATTGTTTCAATTAAATTTTCTTCTTGAATTCTTGGATTTCTATATTTTTTTTACTTTTTTAGGTTTATTAGAAAAAAAATCCAGAAATTATTAAAATTCCGAATTCATGAAGAAGGACATTGAAAACCGAGAAAAGTCGCAAAAAAGTTTCTTGAAATTTTCATTATAAAAACGAATTTGAAAAATTATTTTTTTTTAATAATTTATAGAGATAACAAGATAAATACTAGTTGGATAATATAAATAATACTGTATATTATGCATTGTATTCTTTTATTTTCAAATTTGATCAGAAAACAAAAACAAAATAAATCTGAATTATTCCAAGAAATTTATGAACATTCCATTGGAATATTATTTACAGTTTATATAATACCTATTATTATCATAAAATATTATAAATATTATTATAGTTTATAAAATATTATTGTTAGTTTATCGATTGCTCTTTATTCTATGGTTTTTTTTAATAATTACGATCTAAAAAATTTAGTTTCGTTATACATATTTAAACAATTATTGGTCATTGGTTGAATTATTCTCAAAAAAGAAAAATAAATTGCAAATGGTAAAATCCATTTTTTTGTGCAGGCTTGGTAAAAGTTAAACAAATGTATAATATTTATTGCATTCCCTTTTTCTCTTTATATTGAATCAAGAAATATAAATTAAATTAAATTAAACTTTTCCGGAAAATTCATCAGTCCGCTATCGAAATATTATTGATGAATATTGGATTAACTGTCATTTGATAAGTTGTTTTAAATAATTACAATATATAAATTTATTTTACAAGAGTGTTATGGGTATAAGGATTAAAGAGTAAAAAAAAAAATCGCAGCCGGTAGGGTTCGAACCTACGCTCCCAGAGGGAATTGGATTTCAAGTCCAACGCCTTAACCACTCGGCCACGACTGCTTATGATTAAAGGCGTAAAATATTGGATTTTACATTGCGTTTGTACAGATTGTTGATTGCATAATATTTTACGTTGCATAATTTTTATCTCGTACCAAGAAACTGTTGGATATTGTTTTTTTCGTGTAATGATAAATAATTGAAAGCTGAATTATCACTTTTGATGAAATTTTTAGAACTTTAATTTTTTTCATTTGAATCGAAAAGGTAAATTGTGAAATTTTTTTATTATTTTTTATAAAATATTGTATTCTAATTTTTCATTTTAAATTACATATATGAGTTTCTTTTTGATTTCTTTTTTCTAATCTTATGCAAAAACTTTTAAATTTATTATCAGATTCTTATCTTAGCGTCGTTATTTATTCAGGTGATAGTTTTCAACTTCAAAATAAAAATGTGTGAACATTCTTGAATTTTTGTGTTCTAAAAATATCGAATATTACATGATTTACGTTTTAGAATTCTAAACTGCCAATTTTATTTAAGAGTTTTTCACACTGCAAAATAAAAATTTCTGAATTTATAAAGGTTGGAAAATTAATAAGTCTATGTGTTCTCATTCTTATTATTTTCAAAAACATTTAATTATTACCAAATTTTCCTTCATATTTTAGATTAATTTTATTTTTATTTAGATATTTAGATTTTTATTAACTATATTATTATTTTTTGGACATTTTCTTATTGAGATTTATATTTTATTTATTTTCTTATCTATTTTAGATAATGATCCTCAAATTTTCTGATTCCTGACAATTGCAAAACTTTGAATCTATCGATATTTGACTTCCCTATTAATGTTTAACTAATTAAAGAAATCAAAATCAAAATTTATCAAAAATCAAGAATTAAAAAAAAATTACGAGTCTCTTGTTTTCATTTTTTTTATTTTCAAAAACATTTAATTATCTCGAAATTTTCCTACATATTTTAGATTTATTTTATTTTTATTTAGATATATATTAATTATATTATTAAACGTATATTTTTTTTATTGAGATTTATTTTAATAATTTTCTGAACATATTTTAGAAAATGATCTCCAAATTTTCAAATTCCTGAAAATTTCAAAACTCGAATTTTTGATATTTGACTTTTCTATTCATGTTTATTTTAATAAAGAAATTAAAATCGAAATTTCTCTTCGAAAATAAAGAACTTTTAATGCAAACTCACGAAATATAAAATCGACATTTCAATCCTTTTACTTTTTTGTTTGTATTTGTTGCAAAAAATTCAAAATTTTTGAGAACTGGAATTCATGTGTAAAACAGTTTTTATTTTTAAATTTGAAATAGTTTACACTACCGTGCAAAAGTATAAGGAAATTATCGAAAAAATCTATTTTTTGAGTTTGCAATCGTTTTTATTGTGTTAAACAGAATTTCATGCTGAGTATTTTCTATAAACTATAAAATAGACTTTTTTGCCATGATTGACATACATTTGTAATAAATTAGAAAATTATTATTACAGTCTGTCAAGTAAGAGCGTAGCGGCGATTATTCGCAGCCAGTAAGTCAGAGGCACTACCTTTTTTTTCTATGAAGATAATACTTCTGCCGTTTTCGAAACGCAATTAGTAGGATGTCCAGTCTCCTCCAGCATCGAGAATCGCTTGACACCTCCGAGGCATACTTTTGACAAGATTTTCGGCGTATTCCTGTGGAAAAGACCTCCAAATTTTCCGAATACG
>JAPYZL010067279.1:0-10815 GCA_030522825.1 Platygaster orseoliae | reverse complement strand
ACCCCCACTCCTCGGAAAAGCGCGTTTATTGGTTAAATTTCAAACTCGAATATCTCGGCCAATTTTGAGTTTTGAGAAAAGTGGAAGAGGACTTTTCGTCTCAGAAAAATTCGAAAAAAAATAGGTTAAAATATTGCACGTCGATTCTGGGACACCCTGTATAATGTGAAAAGAAAAATTTCAATTCGCAACTTTCATATGATCAAAAACTGCCTAAAAATGCAGTATATTTTATTTAATGATGCGAAATAACCATTTATTCTACAGAAAATAAATGTTCACGATTTCAAAAATTTTGGTTCTAAAATACAGATTTTACCGAAATTATTCATCTTAGTGTTTAACTTATCAATTGTTCCATCAACAATCAAAATTTGTTTATCTATTCACATGTATTACAATTAAATTTGTAATTAATTAATCATAGAACTCAGAATTCTTTTCATTAAAGTTATAGTTTTTCAAAAATACAAAAGAATAAAATATTTTCAGTTAATAATAATTGATCATCCGATTAATTTTCTATGTGACATTTGAACGTTTCTCAACAAATTCCAATTTCCGATAAATAACAATAATTGATCTTCAATTTCTAAACACTTTTTATAGGTATAGAAATTTTCAGTATTAACCGAACTATCTATATACCGAACTATCTATATATATAACTATCTATTCCAATATTCAACTCTAAAAACTGTAAGGGTTTGAAATATTAAATCATAAATAAGAAAAAAACAAAAATATCACCATTTTGATCATCAATTTTGTATTGATTCGCTTCTGCACGATAATGACCGTCAGTCCTGGATCGTATTTAGAGTCCAACGTTTTGAAACAATCTATGAATTGTTTAACTTCGAAATTTTTCACTGTTTCCAATTGGCCATCACCAACACCATCGCGGTAAATGATGATTTTGTCGGGGTATCTTCCGTTTCTCTAGAAAATCACAACGACCTAATTAGACGTAGTTTAAAACTTCACAATCAGTCTTACACATGAACTTCGATAACTAAACAACATTAATTTCAACTTCTGAATAACTTAAACATTATATTATCAATAGTCACCAATAAATATTGAAAAATTTGCGAGTTTTTATATTATTCCATAAACAATATTTTTTACAAAGCATTACATGAAATTTTAATTTCTCTATCCCACACACCCCTAAATTAAATACATATTTTAAAAGATGTATATGTTGTTTAGAATTCATCAAGATTCAGTACTTGGTTGTTGATAAAATTTGATTAAAAAATATTTTATACTTGGCTGTATGCTTTGAGCGACTCGTCAAGACAACCTCTCAACAAGTCAATGAGTTCTTGTCTTGGGCTTTGACAGCAAGAAATGCTGTACCATTTGGACAACTCCTTGTCCATTGAAGCGACAAAAGCTGCCACGCTTCCTTTTGGGCCTGATCCTACTCCACCATGATAAACATCAATGCCACAAATCATGGTATTTTGCTACAAAAACATAATTCAATTTAAATACAAGTAGAAAGCCGTTTTTTTAAAACCATCAAAAACCTTATGGTCTTTCCAAGATTTCACAAAAACATTATTTTGGGTAAAAAAATATCTTTCTGAAATCAAGATGACATATTTTTAAGCTATTGATTGTTATACAGGGTGTATCACAAACTACGGAGGATGATTTGCCTGAATTTTCATATGATTTTTCTAAGACTGAAAGTTTTTTACAACTTTTCGCGAAACTCAAATTTGGCGGAGATATTTGAGATTGAAATTTAACCAATAAATGCGCTCTTACAAGGAGTGGGGATAAAAACCATGGATGAAAATTTACCCAAATTTTCATCATATTTTTCTGAATCAAAAAGTTCTTTGCCACTTTTCACAAAAATCAAAATCAAAAAAGATATTCGAGTTTTAAATCTCAGAAATCTGATTGGCTGAAACTTTCAACTCGAATATCTTCTTTGATTGTGAGTTTTGTGAAAAGTGGCAAAGGACTTTTTGATGCAGAAAAATATGATGAAAATTTGGGTAAATTTTTGTCTGTGGTTTTTATCTCCACTCCTCGTAATAGCGCGTTGATTGGTTGAATTTCAATCTTGAATATCTCCGCCAATTTTGAGTTTCGCGAAAAGTTGTAAAGGACTTTTAGTCTTAGAAAAACCATTAAAAAATTCAGACAAATTATCCTCCGTAATTTGTGATACACCCTGTATAGGTCGTAGGGATGGGCGATTATAGTCGATTAAATCAGAAAACCATTATTATCAGATTATTTTAAGCCTATGATTAATAGATTCTCGATTTTTCACATAAAAAATACTTTATTACTACAGTACGTGTAAAAATGACCCGCAAAGCATAACTTTTCATTACAAATATCAAGAAATAAAAATACAACATTCTTTTTCATACAATTTCAAAAAAATACACTAACCTAAATTCCGATATGAAAAATTCAACAACATTTGATGCAAGATTTGAAAAGTGAGAAAATACTTACGAATGGGTTTTTCACCATCCAAAGCGAACCTCCAAGTTTGCAGTTCATCTGGAGGGCAATTTTCTCTGTAACCGATTTCAATTTTCTTGCGTCACCAATCGTTTTTCCAACGATGACTTGGGATGCAATTGGACGCTCTTTGCAGCAAAGCCTTTAAGAACAAAGTACATAAATTATGTTTTCAAATTTCACATATTTCTGGATAAAAAATTTTATCCTTGAATGTGTAAATAGTTTGAAAATTTTCAAATTTTGCAACGAATGATAGAAAAATCAAACAATTTTAAGAATTGGTATCAAGAAATTATGACTTGGACTTTTTAAATAAAAAATTCACTCAACTAATGTCACCTACTTAAAAATCAATTATTGTAAATTTTATATCATATTAATTTATTATGGCAATTTTATATTGAATTTGCTACAAAATAAATGTCAAAAAGAAAGGCAAGAAATGAAAAGATTCAAAATAGTTAATCAATAAAAAATATAAATTTCTAGATGATTAAAATTTGTAAATATTCAGCATTAACAAACCAGAGTGACTGTGTTCTTATAAATTTGTATTGATACATGAAGGAATTTTTTCTTATCGATATTATTTAATGTTCAAAATTGATAAAATACTAACAAGATTTTTTTAATGATTAAAAATAGCATTTTTTGGATATATAAAATTTCCGGTTTGAACTTCTCTTCAAAATATGTGAATCATTCGAAATTAGTAAATTTTTTCTAGAATGACAAGAAAGTTGAACAAAGAATTATTCATTCGATATTACAAGTTTTGATTAATTAACTATTATAATGTCGATTTTCAACTAAATTCACCTAAAAATAGAAATCACAAATTTTCCTGATATAAAATATTATATTTTTCATTAATTGAATATATGACTATAATTATTTTGAAAACGTTTATTTTTACTCTTATATAAAAATTCTCATTTTGTTGTAAATTCAATGGAAAAAATCAATAAGATAAAGTACAGAATACTTGTTAATTAAATAATTATTATAAATTTTTCGGTTAGTCAACACAAAATTACCAACTCTATCATTTTTTTTACGACACGTTATTAATTCAAGTAAAGAACTATAAACTTGAGACAAAATTAAAATTTTCTCAGTGTAGTAACCATTTCATGGTGACAAAGTTAACAACAATGACAAATCACTTTTTCATTCAATACATGAAAATGTTTTTCTGAGATTTACCATCAATGATTTACAAGCTCAAAATAGCGAATTCAGCAAGGCCTCTTAAAATCGTCGACAGAAAAATTCATTAAAATCGTCTTTAAAAAAAAAAAAAATCGAACAACTTTTCTTATACAATTTTATTTCTTGTAGAAATGTTCAGAAAAAATGTTTTCCATAGAAATTCCAATTTATAAAAAATGTACAAAGCTTAAATATTTTCTTATAAAAAATTTTGAAATTTCTTAAAGAAGTGTCACTGGTTTTTATTTGAAATTTCTTTATAAATTTGAAATTTTATGTTTATAAAATTCCTTGTCAGGAGCTTCGTCAAATTCGCTTTTTCAATGTTTCACATTATTTTTGGTAAATCACAGAAAAATTTTCGTATAATTCGTCAATGTTATAAACTTTATGAACATACGTTTTTCCAGTTTTTTTTTTTGAACAGATTCGCATAGAAAAACCCAAGTTCAATCATAACATACTTTTTGATCGCAGAATATCGATCGTTTCTGTTGGTTGGCACAATGGTCACAATCATCTCCAATTCATTGGATTTCATGACGTTCGACATCTCACGGATATACGACTCCGTTCGATCGTCGCGAAGCAAAATCATCTGCGGAGGTTTCACCAAGAATTTCATACTATGAGTCACTTTCTCCATCATCTCCTTGAAGTCTTTAGCGCTGCGCTCATCTCTCCCGCTGAAGAGTATGACCCAATTTGAGAGATTTGGCTAAAAAAAGAGACGCCAACCATCAGTATTCAAGATACAAAATTCATCGAGCTGCAAATCGTCAGTTATGTTATCGACATTTTTTTGAAATTTGGAGAATTTCCGTGCAATCAATAATCATTTCCTTTCAGTGCTGCCAGATTGTACGGAAAAATCCGTACTAGACAAGGACGAGCTTACGTTTTTTTTTTACGATAGTGGGAGAAAACAAATCAGAATCTGGCAGCGCTGTTTCCTTTGCAGTTCAACACAAGGCAATTAAGCAATTAAGGTTAGCTCATTCTAAATTGCATCGTACCGTGTATAAAACCGGGCTGCGAACAGCCGTGTTGGACCAATCGGCTTTGTCTCCTGCTTTCACGCTTCGGCCCTCCCCAAAAATGATTTCTTCTTGTGGAAGAACTCTGCCTTTAAGGCTCGTAGTCTCAGTTTGCAATTCAAGGCCCCAGTCGCTGAATATTTTTTTGCACTCCTCATTCCTGTTAATCTCGTGGATGAACTTCATGATAGTACTGCAACGTTGAGGTGGCCCAACTTGCGTAATCTTGGCCATCTCACGCATCATGCGAAAATCACTTCTCATGTTTTCAGTCAATCCCGCAAGATAGCAAATCTCGGGAATGAGCAAGATTTTTTCTTCCACGGTCTGGAATGTAAAAAAGAAAGAATTCAGAGTTGTCCTCTAATTGAAATTCAGATATTATTATGAGTCATACAGAACTTGCACGATAAATAAATAATAAATTTATATGGTTTCTACCATCAGATTGTATTTGTGTAATCAGTTATTAATTAACGAATCAAAACTGCTGATTGCAATGTAATTCATTTTTTTCTGTTTATTCTTCAAATTTTACATAGCTTTCTAATTTGAAAATATGTGAAAATTTCATTATGAGAATTTTTAAGAAGTGTAGAATGAAAAAAAATTTTTTTTTTGAGTCCATAAATTTCAGACATTTATTGGATTTTATGGTTTGTTTAGCTAAGTAGCTAAAATTTAATTTATGCCCAATAGAAAAAATTTAGGATTTTCAACATTTCAACTTTTTAGGTAAAAAAACCTTGTGCAGACAGGATTTTTGAGAAGGAAGTGGAAAAGGTCTGAATTTATGTAAGGACTGAAAATCTAAGGTTTCTCAAAATTTTGAATTAGAAGCGAAATTTTATTGGTTCAATTTTTTTTATGTATGAAAGTAGTAATTATAAGTATAATCATTTTGTTCTTAAAAAGCAAGCTCACTAGTAATGAAAAAAAGTTGATATTTTACCGATAGTTGAATTGCAACTATAATTTCAAGTTTTTAAATTTCAAATGTAAGACTTCAAGTTGTTAGTTGTAACTTTATTTACATTTACTAATGCTCTTACCAACTCTATTTATTACTTTTTACCATCATCAATCAATCTGATTGATAAATTTGTCAAATATTTGAGCTATTAAGCCTGCAAAAAATATTTTTATTCAGGTATAAGGACACTTTATATTTCTTTCTCATAAAATTTTTGGTTTTTGTATATAAACCCCTGATACATCAAGATTTGAAAATTTCTCAAGTTTTTGTGCAATACTATAATTAAATGAAAAAAATCTGAAGTTTATCAAAAAAATGTTTAAAGTTTGAGGAACTCGAATTTTAACTTTACTAGATTGTTGTTTTTCAAAATACTCTAAAGTAAAAACAATCATACAAGTTAAGTGTAAGCTTTGTATTTTCAATACGACAAAAATTTAGATTTTTTTTTTAATTATTAATTTAAAAATTTGAATCGAATGTGAGCTACTTGATTCTAAAAAATCAATGGCTGTTAATTTTTTCTATGTATATGTTACACTATTATTGAAATTCATATTATAACATATAATTTTATTCCAACTTTCTTACTTTATAGTTCATGTTTGCTCTTTTATAATTTATATTTTTCATAATTTTGAATGTTATATTTATAGCACGTTTGTATTCATTTTTATTCAGAGTTAACAAAAGAAAAGATTAAAAAAGTACTTTCTTTAACTTATTTTGAACAGAAATTTCTTTTTAAGGTGCAATTTAAATAATCAAATACAAATAATGATAATTGAATAATTTCAGTTACTAATTTCTTAGAAAACAACTGCAAGAAAATAAAATTCGGATATGCCTGAAGTTCAAATCGTTTTAAATTAAACGACAAAAAAATTGATATAAACTTTTGATTGTTCGTCATGGGGAAAATTGTACTAAATATTTTATTGGGAAGTGTAAGATTTGTTATACCATCTAAACAGTGCTCAAAAGCAGTTAGGAATTTTTTTTCTCTCCAATTCATTCTTTTTTCGTTTTATTTTAACTTGTCGTTAAGATCATATAAAAACAATTTTTTTCCCATGCATCCGTAAAAAAGGCCACTTTATTACTATGGAATGCGGAAACAAAAGCCCCTTTTTGGGATACTCGGAAATCAGCGGGAAAAGGCAACTTTCTTCCCTGTGATCCGGGATTTATAAATATTTCCCTAGGGTTTTATTGATAACTCCCGCTGATTTCCAAGTACTCCAAAAAGAGGATTTCTTTCCTGCATTCCATAAAAATGAAGTGGCCACTTTTACACATGCATGGGAAATGTAGTTTATTCAATAACAAATAAAATAACAATGAACTACATTCGATATGTGGAACCAAACTGGTGTAATCAGTGCGCAAACTGGACCCGCACTTTATGCAAGTGCAAATGGCGGGCATGGTTACGCAAAAACGGATCAATCGATTTTGACAATTTTTTTTTTTAAATAAAAGCTTATAAAATTCTACTACATTTGAACTTTTAAAATTAAAAAAAATTTTTTTTCAATACTTTAATTGCACAAAAATTTTCAAAAAGTTTAAACTTTTTTTTGGTTATAAAACCAGTAAACAAAATTTTTTTTCATGATTTTAAAGGTTCAAATAAAGTAGAATTTTATAAGCTTTTATTAAAAAAAAAAAATTGTCAAAATCAATTGATCCGTTTTTGTGTAATCATGCCCGCTATTTGCTCTTGCATAAAGTGCAGGGTCCAGTTTGAGCACTGATTACACCAGTTTGGTTCCACATATCGAATGTAGTTCATTGTTATTTTATTTGTTATTGAATAAACTACATTTGTGTGAAATTTCATTGCACTAAGTGTGATACTTTTTTTTTAATCCACACGCAAAGTTTAGCGAAGATTTTAACCGTCTATAGTCGGTTTATTTTTGAAAAATGTAACAACAGCATATGTGACGCGATCCGACAAAAGGGACCTACTCGGCAAAAGTGAAAGTTTACACGGCGCGCTGTGGAAGGCGTTGAACTGCTATTTAAGCCCATGTAAATTATTTTCTTTTTTCATATTGTGTCAATTAAAGATTAGTAATAGAACTTATAGAATCAATCATAATCCGAAAATTGATTTTTTGGACAGTAGGTCCCTTTTCTCAGATCGTGTCACATATGATCCCAAAATTTTTTTACCTGTCCTTCGGTGTTCTTCTTTTTGTCCATATAGACAAGAAGCGGCTGCTTCATGTCTTTTATAGTCAAATTCCAATGTTGCTTATAATAAGCTGCAAAGGTCATTTTTTCGCCTCCCTTGTCAAAAGTTGACATCGGCGACATGTCCCAATCAATATCAGCTATGCGATAACTTTTATTGTTGTACCTCGTTAAAACAGACGTGCCAATGAGCTCGTTTAGGATTGCATTTTTGAAATTGGAACCATTTTTTGAGGCGATTTCTCCCCTAAAAACAAAATATTCCTTCTATTTCTAAACTTTGATATTTCTACAATTTTTTATATTTAAAAAGTTTCCTAAATATCACAATAAACTTTCACGTTTAAAAAATTCCAAATTTCTATACCAATTCTTGAAATTTTGTTATTGCTATAGATTCAATATTCACCAAATTCACAAAATTATGAAAAAGAAAATTAATGGAAGATTCTGATAATTATTGGACTAATGAATAACTTGAGTTGTTTTCAACTTACATCAAATTGTGGACAGTGTTGGTTCTAATAACGCGATGAGTCGCGTCGATGTTTAATTTGACACCACCCTCAAATTCGTTTATCGCCGTGACGTAGCCTGGCCAAAGCTCGAGTTTGTAGTTCTCGATAACGTGGGCTGAATTGGGCAGGTAATTTTGTCTCCCAATTCTCACCAATTCCAATTTCCTCATCACTCGATTGATTAAATTGTTAAAAAACGGAATGTTCTCCGACATTTTCTGTTTCTTTTTGAAAGTGATTGTCACCATAACTTTTGACTCATCCGCCGGATGAGTTGATGGCCATTGCACGCTCTGAAATAAATAAAAAATTAATTAAACATGATAAAAACTGCATTTTTAAAGGTTTCAATACTCTATTTCAAAGTCCAATACATTACAAAAGCACAGAAATACATATATTTGAAAAATTACAAATTTTTCTTAACTTCCCAGTAAACATTCGTGATGTCACATGATAGCACGAAAGTGTCATAAAATGACACGTCACGATGTGACAGCATAGTGACATAGTGACGTGTCATTTCATGATATCACGTGACATCACAAATATTTACTGGGTTGTAGCATAATCGTCTACACAAGACTCACAAGACACAAATATTAGTCGCTAAACTTTTATGCATTTGTATAAGATATCAAAAGTATTTATCAACTTTCCATCATTTTAAAAATTACTTTTTTTTAAATATTAACAAGTATGGAGAAAAATGTTTCGTAGCTCTTGATATACTCTCTGCACATTCTTTTTTTTTTAGATAGTTGCGAGAATTCTGTTTGAATTCATTTTGAAAAAAAAAAAAAATGTTTTACTTTTTACACAGTAACTTACGTTTTGTGGCATTTGTTTTGGGAGGTACAACAGACTCCCGTCAAAAACTTTGGCCTCGCCCAACTTGTCCCTGTGCTGATTGAGCAAGTTGCTCCTCAAGTTGCGGGAATCAATATCTGGACTAAACTTCACCAGATATTGGTATATGCCTGTTCCTTCGGCAAATTTGATATCGATGAAGTTGGCTGTCATGTCGACGCTGAAATATGTACAAACACAACATGAGAACACGTGAGTTACAATAGTTTTTTTTTTTAATTTACAGACATATCATTAAAAAATTATTTATTTTTAACAAAATAAGCTTCACTAGATTGCTTTTATCTCCAGAATGAAAAATATGCTAATTCTTTTTTTTTTTTAAAGATGAACTGAATCTGTGATACATGAAGTTAGCTGATGACATTGTTCAGAAAAAATTATTGAAAATTAATAGATGATTATTCAAATGATAAAATTATCATAAAAATAATTCATTTCACTACCTTAATTTTTAATCTTTTCCGAGTTTTCTTTCTGTGATATGATATTGAAACCACAAAGTACCAAAACTTGAACCATTTATTATTTTTTTCATTTTCAAACTTCCGTAAATAAAAAATTATTGGTTAAATAATTCGTGAATTCTAAAATAGTGAATATTCTGATGAAAAATTTGAGAAATCACAATGAAAAATTTTTATTATCTAGATTTTGAATTTATAATTTACGTAACGATGAATTTTCCAAATTCAAAATTTCAATAGCTTTGAATGTTGGAGTCAGTTACTTAAAAATAAAATGAAATAGCAATAATTCAGTGTCAAAGTTTAAGAATAATTATATTTCATTTCAATATTCTCAATACACTAATTTGAAGAAATGCAGATTTAAAAATCTTAAGTCCTCTATATAGAATTTTGCATTCATGAATTTGAATTCCAAATATTTCAAACCATTAAATGGAAAATAATAGAAAATTGTATTTAAAAATAAGCTTATGCAAAACTCCAATAATAAAGTTTTTTTTTTTTTGTAATTCAAATTATTAATTGAAAAATTATCCAGAAATGAGAAAATACCAATTTGTCAGAAACAAATTCTAAATATGAAAATATCAGGGTATTTTACAAATTTCAAATTAATGATTCCAAAACAGCATTATATGATATTAAAATCTAAAAAAATTGAATTTAACTGAGCGAATTTTACGAAGTTGAATTCGCAAATTTTTTATTCTGCGATTAAAGAAGAATTATTGCACAAGTTTGAAAATCTGTTTTCGTTAATTGAGAAATGAAACTACAACAATTAAATATCTACAATTTTATAAAGTGGGCGTTTCCGTACTCTGATATCTGTTATTTTTAAGAGGGTAGGAAAATGACGCTACCCGACAAAGTTCCAGGCGTTGAAAAATCCCGATTTCAAATGCCCTGCTGACTGAAAGATCCGAAAATGAAAGTCCCGCGATCAGAATGTCCCGTAGGACGAAAGTCCCGAAAACCAAGGTCACCATTTAAAAAGCATTGGTTTTTTTTCGGGACTTTCGTCGTAC
>JAPYZL010067278.1:0-13940 GCA_030522825.1 Platygaster orseoliae | reverse complement strand
ATATGTGTCAGATGAACGTAACTTACGTTATTACGCCCGCCGTTTGGAAAATTTTTCAGACCACTGATGAGATACGGTGGAATATCTCCGCCATTTTTTGATTTTTTTATATGAAAAAATTACCAATTGTACTTTAATAATGAATAATAAACATAAAAAAATTTAGTTCCAATCAGCCATCTTCTTCTTCTTGAAAAAAAAAATACGAAAATGGGCAATTTTTCGGCCGTTTACATAGATTTCCCCCCTTAAGTTAGTTCGAAAATTACTAATAGTATCAGAAATTTTTGCATTACAGGATATCCATAAAGATTATACTGTTGGAAAATTTAATAAAATTCTCGAAATTAGTATAACTTGGAATTCTAGAGTATAGAATTTACTAGATTTGCCAAGTTCTCCTTTAAAATACAAAAAATTGAAATATATGCACAATATTTCACAGTAATTGTAAAAAATCTATTCAACTGCTAAAAATGTATGAATTTCCGAATTCTCAAGAATCAAACTCGAAAAATCATTGTAGCGATCATCGAAAATTGAAGAAATCTATAAAAGTACTGGAGAAAATCGTAAATCTTTATAAATAACATAAAACGAAAAATGAATAATTAAAACACGATCAGTGTATAGCATACCATAAACTATTGATTATAAAATTTTCTTGAAGTTCAATAAAGATATATAAAAAATTTTAATGATCAATTCTCAAGCATTGATTTTCAGATATATTCATTCAAATTCGTAAAAATAGAAAAAAATGTTCAATACTGCATGGATTCTGTAAAAATACGAAAAACACTAATTGCACAAAAAATCTATTGAATTGTGAATCGTATAACATTGAATTCTAGAAATCTATGTAGTTCATGACAAAAATATGAGCGATCTATAAACATACAAAATTTTCTGAAAATTGAAAAAGTAAAAATGCTCAAAATACTACAAGTCCTATAACTACAATATATTTACGTAAATATCATTTTTTTAAATGAAAAATCTGTAAAAATACGAAGAATCCATAAAACTTTGAATTCTGCAACATCGAATTCCAGAAATCTACGTAAAAACATATCATTATACTAGAAAATCATCCACAACGTAAATCTACTGCAATAAATCAAAAATCACTAATAGTATCAGAAATTGTTGCATTAAAGAATATCCATAAATATTCTCCTGTTGGACAATTCATTAAAATGCTCGAAATCAGTATAACTTAGAATTCCAGACTATAGGATTAATTAAATTTGTTAAGTTAGCCTTCGAAATACATAAAATTAAATTGATGCATAATAATGAAAGAAACGGTGACAAATTTATTTTTCTAGTTGAAATATATGAATTATCGAATTCTCAAGAATCTAATTTGAAAAATCATTGTGGCGATCATCGAAAATTCAAGAAATCTATAAAAGTACTGGGAGAATTAGTAAATCTTTATAAATAACATAAAATGAAAAATAAATAAATAAAATACGATCAGTGTATGGCATACCATAAACTATTGTTGATAAAATTTTCTTGAAATTCAACAAAGGTAAATGATAAATTTTATTTATTAATTCCCAAGCATCGATTTTCAGATATATTTATTCAAATCCATAATAATACGAAAAATACTAATTGCACAAAAAATCTATTGAATTGTGAATCGTATAACATTGAATTCTAAAAACCTATGTAATTAATGATAAAAATATGAGCAATCTATAAACATACATAATTTTCTCAAAATTGAAAAAGAAAAAATGCTCAAAGTACTACGAGTCCTATAAATATGATATATTTACGTGATATATTATTTTCTCAAAAATTTTGAAAAATACCAAGAATATATAGAACTTTGAATTCAGCGACATCGGATTTCAGAAATCTATGTAAAAATCTGTCTATACTATAGAAAATCCTCCACAACATAAATCTACTCAAGTGATTTGAAAATCTTTAATAATAACAGAAATTTTTACATCACAGTTTGTCTATAAAGATTCTACTGTTGGAAAATTGATTAAAATTCTCGAAATAAGTATAACTTGGAATTCCAGAGTGAAGAATTTATTAAAACCGTCATGTTAGGCTTAAAAATACTTAAAATATAAATATATGCATAATATTTTACAGAAATTGTGAAAAATTTATTTAACTGGTCAAAATATATGAATTTTCGAATTCTCAAGAATCAAACTCGAAAAATCATTGTGACGATAATCGAAAATTCAAGAAATTTATAAAAGTACTGGAAAAACTCGTAAATCTTTATATCTCACAAAAAATGAAAAATAAATCAATAAAAACGCGATCAGTGTATAGCATACCATAAACAATTGTTAATACAATTTTCTTGAAGTTCAATAAAGGTATGTAAAAAATTTTAATTATTAATTCTCAAGCGTTGTTTTTCAGATAATCTATTCCAATCCGTAAAAACAGAAAAAAATTTACAATATTGCATGGATTCTGTAAAAATACAAAAAATACTAATTGGATAAAAATTCTTTTGCATTGTGAATCACACATATTACATTGAATTCTAAAAATCTATGTAGTTTATGATAAAAATATGAACAACTTATAAACATACAAAATTTTCTCAAAATTGAAAAAGAAAAAATGCTCAAAATATTCGATTCCTATAATTACGATATATTTACGGGAATATCATTTTCTCAAAAATCTGTAAAAATACTAAGAATTCATAGAACTTTGAATTCAGCGACATCGAATTTCAGAAATCTATGTAGAAATCTGTCAATGCTATGGAAAATCCTCCACAACATAAACATACTCAAGTTAATTGGAAAATCACTAATAGTGTCAGAAATTTTCGCATTACAGGATTTCTATAAAGATTCTGCTGTTAGAAAATTTATTAAAATGCCCGAAATTAGTTTAACTTGGAATTCCAGAGTAAAGAATTTACTAAATTTGTTAAGTTCTCTCTAAAAATACAAAAAATCTAAATACATGCATAATATTTCACAGAAATAGTGACAAATCCATTAACATGCAAAATAACCAAGAGTCTCGTTTTTCAGTCATTCATATATATAGGTATTTTTTTTTTTTTCAATAAAAATGTAAAGATTTTTTTAATATTCATGCAATTTTTTTAACATTTTCAAGATTTTATTTTTCAAATTCCTTAATAGATTAAGGGGGTCAACCTGTGTAAGAGCGATATTTCGAACGCTTTTTTGGGAATTTTTATTAAGAGAAATAATTTGTATATTAGAATAAGTTTAATGTTATTTTAAAGCTTTATGCTTTATCATAACTGTAAATTTTTCCAAAAGTGTAAACAGAAGGCTTATATTTATTGAGGCCATTGAAAGTGACGTCTTCAATATAGAATACTGAAATTGCGTGCAAGACACCGCTCGAACCACTCATATGAAACACAAAAAGTAAAAAGAATTTTATTTGTGTTTATGTTGTTGAGGTACTGGGGTAAGATTTTGACGAAATTCTAAAAATTGGAAAAATGGCAGTACATTTCATAAAAATTGATCATTTTTTCGCTTTTTTTTCGATAAAAAAAAGGCTGTAAACTAAAAAAAAAAGATATCGAAAAACCCCTACGTGGGTACCTTCATTTATCTCTATTTATGATTCTGTCAAAATTTCAAGTTGATCTGTTGAGTACATAATCTTTAATCCTGCACGCAAATTTCAAAAACATGGTTTCGAGAAAAACGCGTTTAAAGTTTAGAGTGACAACAGAACTTTGTATTCTAGACTCACATTCAGCGCCGTGTCACGTTTGAAATAAGTCGAATCCGGGAAAAATGTTTTGGGACATCATTTTTCACATCTTGAAGATGCAAAAAAAATTTTTTAAAATAAATCGATTTTTCGAAAATTTTATTGCTGTTGCTTTATGTATCTCATTTTTTTGTTAAAAAAATCATCAACTACCGCTCATCAAATTTCAACCATAATTATAAAAACAACGGTTATATTATTGCACGTAACTAAGCAACAAATTTTTCTTTCACAATTACAAAAAATTCCATTTTCTAAAAACAATTTCGCACTTCCAATAAATAAAATGACTAACAATTGCAACAAAGCAACAAGTTGATTCAAAAAATGCATGCAGGTAAAAAGTACCCCCCCCCCCCTCAACCCTCGGTTAATTTAATCAAAAGTAAAGGAAAGCTAAAAAAAATTTTTTATCCTCATTTTCACACTTCACCCATGTGGTCTACACTACCCCATACCTTGCTCTTCCAATGAATCTTCAATTCCCTTAGCTCCGGAGTACTGCCTCTCATCTTCTGGATTCTGATACAGGGTGATGTAAGACGACGGAGCTTCTTCCACGCAAACTTGTCCCTCCTCTTCCTCTTCCTCCTCCTCCCCCTCCACCTCTTTTTCCTCCTCCTCCATCACCATTAATACCATCTAAAAATAAGTGCACAGTACGTTACACAACTTGCCCCACGGCATTACCATGGCAAGCTTCGACGCTTACGTTTGGAGCTTCCGCGGAATCGTCGACTTGGGTGAAAATTTTCGGCGACGTTTCCTCCGCGTCGTTTCGCTTGCACTCGCGTTTAACTTTGCCGAAGTAGCTATGGTCCCCGAGGAAGGTCGCGTTGCTGCTCGTCTCCTTCCTCGGCTTTTTTTGCTTGACCTTGCCGTCGGGCTTTTTCGACGAGATATCATTGGCAAGTATTTTGCGTAAATAGCTCGTGCATTTGTCATCGCCGTCCCTCGTCAGCTGAACGACCTCCTTGTTTTCTTTGTTGACATTTTCTTGGGGCTTTTTGCAGGCCGCGACCTGCTGCTGTGTCGTCGTTCGGGCTTTTTTCCCGCTAACGCTCGACTTGCAACATCTGCTTGCAACCGCTGACGCCGGCAACGTTTTGCCTGTTTTTCAAAAAGCATTGTTTTTCAATTACAGGTAAAACCATTTTTCATATCATTTCGATATTTTTCGCTTTTGAGCTGTATTTATTAATTATGAATAAGAAAATGCAAGAATTCTACACTGCAGGGCAACACTATTTGTACTTCTGAGAAAAAATTGATTTTTTGCAATTTTTTGCTATATTTTTGATTGCAACTTTGTTTTATTATTACAGACATTACATGTTTGATGTATATTCAACATTCAAGACCGAATTACATGGATTTTACTAGATTCTAATTGGTAAATGTCAAAAAAATTTGAATATTTCAGCTTGAGCGTTCAATGGATACAAAGTCAATCTTGATGTTCTTGAAAAATGCAAAACTCCCATTTATTGACAAATCCATTTTACTGGTAAAAATATATATGAATTTTCGAATACTCAAGATTCAAACTCGAAAAATCATTGTGGCAATTCGAGAAACTTTGAGAAATCTATAAAAGTACTGGAAAAACTCGTGAATCTTTGTAAATAACAAAAAATGAAAAATAAATAAATAAAAACACTAGTTGTGTATATCATACCATAAACTATTGTTGATAAACTGTTCTTGAAGTTCAATAAAGGTACATAGGAAAAATTTAAATTACGAATTGTCAAGCATCGATTTTCAGAGATTATTAGATTCTATTCAAATCTGTAAAAATAGACAAAAAAACTGTTCAATATTGAATTGTGAATCGTATAACATTGAATTCTATAAATTTATGTAATTAATGATAAAAATATAAGCAATCTATAAACATACAAAATTTTCTCAAAATTGAAAAAGAAAAAATGCTCGAAATACTACGACTCCTATAAATACGATATATTTAAGTAAAGTTTGTTTTTTTTCCTCAAAAATCTGTAAATTATTAATAATTGAATCTGAAAATTAAAAAAATTGTTCCACACCAGTGAAGGACTATATTTTATTCAACAATGTGTGGAAATGCCAGTTTTGCATCGTCCAAGCGTGTGGAAAAGTGGCCTTTTCGACACGGCGTTGCATAAAAATCTTTACTGATAAATATCAGTAAATATCAAGAAGTTCCCCTACCACTGCTTCAGAATAACGTATTCAATATTTAATTAATATTTTATGATACTAAATAAACAGACCTGTATGTAAAATAAGAAAATTTCGTTTAATTGTGTAACTTTCCTGTACGACATAAATACTATAGTTTATACTACTCTTGACAGTATTTTTTATATTTTCAGTATTTCTATAAATTTCTTTTTAGATTCATATAATCATATGCTCTAGAAACCTGCTTTTTACAGACATTCAGACTTTTTAGAAAATAATATATTCCTAGATTTTGAGTACTTCATACATTTTAGAATTTTCTCGTTTCTTGTTATTTTTGAAATTTTGTAAAAATTTACAGAATTTATAGATTCCTAGTATTTCTATAGAATTATTTATAGGTTTCTAGAATCCAATGCTATAGAGTTGAAAATTTCGTTAAATTATATAACTTTCATGTACGACATTAATATTATAAATTATACTACTGACAGTATTTTTTAGATTTTTATTATTTCTATAAATTTCTAGTTAACTTTGTATAATCCAATGTTCTAGGAATCTGCATTTTAAAGACATTCAGTTTTTTCATTTAATGTTTTTGCATATTTTGAAGACATTCAGATTTTTCAAAAAACAACATATTCCTAGATTTGAAGTATTTTATAGATTTCAGAATTTTCTCGTTTACTGTTATTTTCAAAACTTAGCAGCAGTTTACGAAATTTTTAGAGATTTCTACTTTTTTCTATTTTTCTATTTTTATTCTATTATTATTTTCATTAATTATATTTTATACTACTTTATTTTATAAATATAAAACAATATACAATAGTATAAATAATATATTAATAACAAAAATAATTTCATATTTATATATTAATATTACATTATAATTTATATAATAATAATTATTATTAATATTTAATATATGGTTAAAAAGTATGTAATATATAATTAATATTATTATCATCAGAGGCGTAGGCAGAAAAAATTTTCGGGGGGTGTTTTTTAAAAAAATATATACATATTTCCTTCAGGATTTTATAATTTTTAATTCTTAAAGATATGTTCACGAGAATACGATTTTCCAATTTTTTTCAAGTCAAGAGTTACACGATTTTTCATGTTCGTATTAAATGTAATGGAATTCAATTTTTGTGATTTTTAAGTAAAAAAGTTTAAAACTTTTTTTTTCATAATCTTAGTGTTTTTTAACAACTCAAGCGACTTTTTATGGATTTCTATACATCAGCTTCTTAAAGATTTTTGAAAAAAATCATAGTACACAGATTTCAAATATTTAATGCTATAGTATTGAAAATTTAAAGTTGGCTGTATTATTTATTATTTTGATTGCTTCAAAAATGTTTCGTTATACATTGTATATAGTCAAACATTCATTTCAGAAATTATTCTTCTGAAGTTAGAATGATTGTTCTTCTAAGTTAGAAAAACTAAAAATTTTGAACTTAATTTGAATTCAACTAATTTTTCGATAAAGTAGTGTTATTTTTATGCATTATTTTTTTTATTACCATTTTCCTCTATTTTTCGTGAAATAATATTGTTAACAAAATTTTCTTCATATTAAGCTTTCTAGTATTTGTCGTATTTTTTCAGTATTTACGAAAATCAAGAGGATTTTATAGTATTTTTTAGATGTGTGCTCTAAATGCTCTAAAGTACTAATATCGATAGATTTTTGATAACTTCATAGATTTCATGGATGATTCAGTCTACGTTAATTTTAAGTTTTTCATGTATTACTTGAATTATTTTTCAGTATTTATAAGATTTTTTATCCTTTTCTAGTATTTTTATACAATGTCATTTGTGCAGATTTTTCAAAAATGCAATTCTTTTATTGAACTCAATAACTTCTAGTATTTTTCATGAATTTTATGACTCGAAAGATTTTCTGGTATTTTCATAAATTTCTGTCTACATTTTGTAGAACTTCATTTCCAAATTTCAAAGTTTTCAGATTCTTAGAATTTTCTTAATTTTCAGTCTTTTTTTAGAAATCACTATTAACAAAAAATTTTCTTACGTTTTCTTATAGGAAATGTTTGGCTCTATACTTCATTATAATTCAGTTTCAGAAAAAATTCATTTTAATATAAGTGAGTATGATTATTATTTTGAGTTAAAAAAACTAAAAATTCTTAACCTAGTTGGAATTTTACTCATTTTGTGATGTAGTGTTGTTATTATACTGCATTATTTTCTTATCATCATCCCTTTTGTCTATTTTTCGTGAAATAATAATTCATCTCCAATTTCGGGAAGGGTTTGAACCCCCAAAACCCCCCTCTGCCTACGCGCTTGATTATCATATTATAATTAAAACATAATACAAATATATTTTTTATAATAATTAAAAAAATATATTTTTTATATTATTATTTTTATTAATTATATTTAATTATTTTTTTTCTATTGATTTGTATTTATTTTACATTTTGAGTATACTAAGAGATTTTTTCAAACATTATCTTCCATACAGGTTTTAGCGTGAAAAATTAGTGTTGAGAACTTGAAAGTTTCAATTATAAAACTTCTAAAATCAAGTCGACAACATACCTAGCTTTGCTTTAAATTAAAAAACCAAAATTAGAACCATAACTGTAACTGAAATTAAATTCAGTTTAATTACCTACTCAGAAAGCGCCTAAATAGCCCAGAACAACTTTGAAAAAAAAAGGAAGTAGAAAATCTATTTTTTTTTTCAAATTTTCGTTTAAAAATAAATTAAAAGAAAAAAATCGTGTTGTACTTAATAAAATGATTATTATTTATTTATATTTCATAAATACTATCTAACATTAAAATAACTATTTTTCACTTCAACCTGGAAAAGAAGTTGAAAATCCATGTTCTTTTTTTTAAATTTTCTTTCATTTCTTAAGCGTTTGGAACTTAAAGTACAAAAACAAACATTAATAGAAACTCACATGAGCCAGGATTCTTCTTGAGATTCTCCAAGTGCTCCATCAAGTGAGTCTTGACAGCGATTCGGGCTCTTTCCTCGTTGGCAAAACTTGTGTACTTTTTCCCGCAGTTAGGGAAAAGGGTACACGTGTAGGAATACTGGCGTTTGAGCTCGTCGCTGCTGAAACTCGTGAACTGCTTAATCAAATGAGCAGCCGGCATATTGACAAGCTGCTCGATGGTGTAGAACAGTGTTTTTTGGGGTGGCTGCTGCGACTGATGGCGAATCTTGTTTCTCAGAGGCTCTTCTTTAACTGCGGTTCTCCTTGAACCGCATGTCATTTCATTTTGCTTCTGCTTCTTTTCCGAGTCCAGAGTTTGCGAGGCCACTTCAGCCAGCATGTCCAGTAATGCGCCAGGACTATCCCTCCCCATGTCGTCTGCTCCTAAACAGCCAAATCAATTTATTAGACAACAAATTGTAAGACTAACCTGAAAAATGTGCCTCAATTTTAACAAGGATTCATGAAAATACTAGAAATTTCAAAAAATAGTAAAAAATATTACAAAATTTGATTTGAAAAAAAGATATAAAAATTCAACAATTTAATAAACTACTTAAAATCTTTGGGAATATCATTTAAAAAAAACTATAAAAATATTTGAAATTCTTACAAGTTCTATCTTAGAAGCATTTAATTCTAGGAAGCTTTATAAAAAACGCATAGCAACTACGAAAAGCTCTTCAAAGTGTTATAAATACTGACCAAAATTAGAAGAAAATATATTGTGAGCACAAGTATAAAATGTACTGTAAGATTTCAGTTCGTATTTCAGGAAATTGTTGAATTTTTTCATTGTATTTTATTTATGAACTTTTTCAGTATTTTCTAATATTTTTAGAGATTTCTATTATTTTTATGAATCACTCTATAGAAGTCCATAATTCGATACTACAGTATAGAAAATTTCAACGATTCTGAGAATTTCAATCGATGTTTTACAAAACATAATACATTATACAGATTTCCAAAACTTGTTGTTTTTTTTTTTTTTCAGAATTTATACAATTTGAATAATTTTCCGGTATGTGAATGGATTTCTATACAGTGTACCAAAATCCCGGTGCGAAAAAGAAATCCAATGTTCCTTTTTGAATTTCGAGTCGAAAAGTCCTTTGCCGCTTTTTACAAAACTCAAAATCAAAAAAGATATTCGAGTTTCAAGTTTCAACCGATCAGATTTCTCAGATTTGAAATTCGAATATCTTTTTTCATTTTGAGTTTTGTGAAAAGTGGCAAAGGACTTTTGAACTCAAAATTCAAAAAATCTAACATTTTTCATATACATATTCAATACAATACAACTAAATTTTTTTAAGTATAAAAAACGTACATAAAAATCGAAAGAAATGGTAGAAATCTGTAAGAATACAATAAAACTCAACAAAATCTTATAAACACTTGAAAAAATATGAAAAATCTATTGAATATTCAAAAACTACGTAGACATAATTTTTCCAGATATTTTTTAAAATACCGTAAATCTATTAAAATTATAATTCTAGTGCATAAAATTCTAGAAATCTGTAGAGTAAATCATAGAAATACAAGAAATCTATAAAAATAGTGAAAAATACTACAAAATTATATGAATAACATAAAATACAGAAATTTCAGAAATTCCTGAAATACTTACAAAATATTTCTTTTGGGATTTGATAATTTATAATCTTTTTCGATTTGGTTTACGTAATAAGTTTTTTTTTATTTTACTAATTTCGAAGTTTCCATATTATATAAATTTTTAAGTCTAAAATCTAACATTTTTCATATACGTATTCCATATTGTACTACTCAATTTTTTTGAATATAAAAAACGTATATAAAAATCGAGAGAAATATAAGAAATCTGTAAGAATACTATAAAACGCTAAAAAATCTTACAAACACTTTAAAAAGTATGAAAATATGAATAATCTATTAAAATTCCATTTTATGGATACATATTTTATGAAATACATAGATCTACTTTTCTCCAACATCTTTCAAAATACTATGAATGTATTAAAATAGAATTCTAGAGCAAAAATTCTAGAAATCTATAAAACACTTTACAAATAAATTAGAAATCCATAAAAATACTGGAAACTCAAAATCGTTGTGAATTTTAGTACTTTAGCATAAAATTCTAGAAATCCATAAAGTGAATCATAAAATTCCAAGAAATCTATAACATTACCAAAAAATAGGACACTATTGCATGGATAGCATAAAATACCTAAATATTTGAAATTCCTGAAATACTTAAAAAACCTGTATCTTTTGAGATTTTATGATTTTTTATCTTTGACAATCTGATTTCAGTAATAAGAATTTTCAATTTAAAAAATTTCCAAGTTTCAAAGTTATATCAATTTTCAAGTCCAGAGTCGAACATCTTTCATATTGTGTTTTCAATATAATGCATATAATCTTTTGTAATAAAATTTTAAATAAAAATATAATCACTTCAATTGCTAAAAAATAGATTCCCAAAGAATAATGTTGAAAATATTTAGTTAAAAAATAGAGATTTTCGTAGGTCAGGAAAAATAATAATTTTTTTATTTACAATTATCGATTATTATTTAAGAAAATAAATAACGTAGCAAAATTGCTCAAAATTTTTTTGATAAGTTTGTTTTGAATATTCTAATGTGAATATAGTATCAAAAGCTCGGTTTATGAATTTTTCAGTTTATTTAAATAAATAACAAATCATTCAAATAAGAATGTCAAAAAATGAAAAATAAAGACAATTTTTGTATACTTTCAGTATACTTACACTACTTTGATGATTTTTAGAATTAAAAAATTTTCATATAAACAAGCAACTACACGAGAAGATGAACTCAAGGCCACAGAATTATGTTAACAGTGAGCTTGATTAACCAGAAATGCTGGAACAGCAACGGAGAGCCAATAATATTCTTATCTTCGGCATTAAAGAATCTTCTTACGAAACACCCAAGGAACGTGAAGCTGAGGACCTTGAGGCACTCAAGACCATCATTCGAACGCTAGGGTTACCAGAGAATACTCCAAAAGAAATAGTCAAAATCAACCGACTGGGGAAAAAGTCAGTCACAGGCGCTGATGAAAACTCAAAATCAAAAAAGTTATCCAAATTTGAAATTCAAACAATAAACGCGTTCTTACGAGCAGTGGGGATGAAAACCATGCTTAGACCTAGGCCTCTGAAGGTTAATTTGACTTCACCCGGCTTGGCGACTATTTTTCTAAAGGCAAATCAGAAACTACCTGGCTCTATCAAGGTGGCAAACGACCAGACTCCAGTACAGAGAGAGTCGCTGATGAAACTTCGTGCTGAACTTAAAATACGAAATCAATCCGATCCTAGTGCAACCATCAAATATATACGTGGTACACCGAGGATTATCTCACAGTCGGAAAACTGATACAGGCAGCAGTCATTGACCCTCCTACCATATTATACACGAACCTTTCCTCATTAACGGCTAAGTTTGATCACTTCCTTTTGGAGATTTCTGAAATAAAACCGACATTTATTATTATAACAGAGACATGGCTCTCTCCTGAAATCCATAACTCTACTGTACATATCGACGGTTATGTTCTTTTCCGAAAGGATCGACAACACAGAAGAGGTGGCGGAGTTGCGATTTACGTGGCGAGTGTTTACGGGGGTTCTGCCATTTTTTCATCTACTAAATCAGACTGGGATACTCCAGGTTTTGAAGCTCTGTGGCTTGATGTTCGGATCAGTGATGTGGACTTTCTCTTTGGTGCAATATACAGACCACTTGACACAGTGAATACCAAATCCCAAGACATGGGCTATGCACTTTTTCAAAGCCTTCGCAGGGCTGACATGGTGAATTGTGACGTTATTATCGCGGGTGACTTCAACTTTCCCGGTGTGAATTGGCCAATCCCAACCCTTCAACACCTATCTAGAGTGAAAAGAGACTTTGTAGACTTACAATGACACCAACCTTACTCAGGTGGTGTCAGAACCTACTCGTTTCAGAATTGGTCAAAACCCTTCCACACTGGATTTACTACTGACTAATGACATTAATCTCCTATCACTGCTGATATTTAGACCTAACCTGGGACCGAGCGATCATGTTGTCATAATTTCAAGTATCCAGGCCGATTTTCATCAACGTCACAGAATCCATCAATACAGGAGAAATTACTTTCGTGTTAACTACGGCGTACTTCGAGAACTGATTCCTACACCTGATTATAGTGCAGACTTGCAAAAGGACATTACTACCGTGGTTAACTGGGATATCTATAGCAGGCGTTTGCTGTCACTCCTCGACTCACACGCTCCACTTCAGTTGAAATCTACCAGACCCAGTAAACCTTGGTTCACTTCTACTTTGAAGAAAATGGTGAAGCGGAAGCACAGAGCATGGAGGACCTATAGGAAATTCAGACACCCTGAGCTCTATACGAAATATCGGCGGATTTCGAACTTATTGACGGCATTGGTACGTGAGAACCGCTGTAACTATGAGCAGATGATAATCCAAGCTGGTCCTAAACGGTTTTTCTCGTATATCAGAAGTCGACTTGCATCCAATGCTGATACTCCACACACGTTACTCGATGCAGATCATAACTTTATAACGAACCCCAAAGGCATTGCAGACGAGTTTGCTAGAACTTTCCAGAAATCTTTCGTAGTTGAACCTGATGGACCTCTTCCCTCTGTGTTACCTGCAATTCCAGGGGCTGAAATATCGGACATAGTCATATCTCCTTTGGAAATCGCCGGAGCTCTTGCTGCACTGGACTCTTATAAATCTATTGGACCTGATGGTATTCCCAATATTTTTCTCAAGGAGTGTTCGATTCAACTGCTCCCATCTCTATCGGCTACGTTTCGAGCATCGATGGACACTGCTACTATCCCGACTTCCTGGAAACAGGCGACTATGACACCGATCTACAAAAAAGGAGACAAATCCTTGGCTTCCAATTACAGACCTATCAGTCTTACTAGTAATGTCTGCAAAGTTATGGAGAGGATTGTGG
>JAPYZL010067211.1:0-13223 GCA_030522825.1 Platygaster orseoliae | reverse complement strand
AGTCGAGTGGAGTAAATGAAACAACCTTAAATCGCTCAGTTACGCCATCTTTGGCAGACGTCGTAAATCGAGTTTTCGATGTTCGAGTTGTGAAAAAAATAATAGAGGCCGGATGGAGGGTGATTATGAAAATTGGCATTTTACTCGGTGGGTGGAAAAGTTCACGTGAGTGAATCATGATATCATTGTGATGATTAAATTGTATATCACAGTGCAGTGAAATTATGAAAACACGAGCTATTGTTGAGTTTGATGTAACTCAGTTTGTGTAATTGCGATTATGTACATGAATCAAAAGGTTGTAAAAATAATTAAATATGGAACGAAAAGTTTATTTGGTTAGTAATTCGATGATTTTTGATGACTTTTTATTCAAAAGACTTTTGGACGAAAAGTTACTTTTATCTAGTGAGTAAACATTGAACTGCAAAAATTGACATTCGCAAATATAGCTTTATTTATTCCATTGAATAAAAAATCACTCAATCAAGAGTAAAATTCTTTACCAACTCGTTCGAAATTCACTGACTTACAGATTAATAAAACTCTAGGTATATTTTGATTTTTTTTGTTCAACTAGCGAATTTTAAGACTCATTTGAAATTTGGTCAAATAGCTTTCTAATGACAGAAAAAATTATGATGCCTGTATGACAGTCTATCAATTTAAAAATGAAACTCATGTCGAATGTATGCATAAACCCATTTAGTTTTTGAATTTCAGACTCAGAACAATAATATAAAAGTGAAATGAATGAATTCAATTTAAAAACTCACTCTTTGTTGATTGGCAGGTCAGCACACTGAAACAGAGAAGACGAAAATTCATGTTTGAACCAAAATATTAAGATTTGGATTTTCAAGAAAAACTGAAAAAAAATGTACGAGTTCTCACAAAAATCAGAGTTAGCATATATAATTTTTTCACTAGTAGTTCTTTGTATAAGGTCTTCTCTTTTGAATTTTTTTTTTTGAAACCCATTTTGGGAATTTTTATTTCGTGCAATATATTATTGTGCATCGCATCAGTAAATAAATATTTGGACTTGAATGAACTTTTTCGCACTTGAATAAGTTTTTGGTTTAGGAAAAAAATTTTATGAGACAAAATAAAATATTGATTTTGTCAAAGGAATTTACGTTTCTGTTGTCTAAAATCAGTATGTAAAAATGAAAAATATTTTACTGCTTCAGAACATTTTTTACTTTGAACCAAAAATTTATTCATGACATTTTTCCTCTCGCATAAGAAATTTTTGACTTTGAGTACTTTTGAAGGTCATTTGAAGGTCAAAGTAATTTTTTTGTAATAGAAACTACTATTTTTCTTCCCGGGTTTAAAAAGAACGGAAAATTTTACGTTAAAATGATGTATTGGGTAAGGTCGTTTCAAGGTCATATGAAGGTCAAAAAAGCGATTATGACTTTGGTAAGGAATAAGTCAGAAAAGTCAGAAACGATGACAATGTTAAGAACCTTTATTCAAATGGTGGCGGTCAATTACGAAAATTTGTTTTTAATTTGTTTTCTTTTTTTTTTGTGTCCTTGCCTCTCACACTTAACATTACAACGAGCCATTCAGTAAGTGCTCGAAGTGAAACGACCTTACCCAATACATTATTTTCACGTAAAATTTTCCGCTCTTCCCAAATCCGGGAAGAAAAAAGAAAAATAGTGTTTTCCATTTAAAAAAGTCACTTTGACCTTTAAATGACCTTCAAGATCACTTCCAAGGTCAATGTGTTTTACATAAGTTTATGCCCCCTTCTGTCTTCTACAACTTTTGTCTAAACGTTTTTTTTTTTGTATCTGACGTACATTTTAAGATATTTCCACCGATTTATTAAAATGGACCACCCTGTATAAATAACTATTTTTTACACGAAAATAAATTTCCTACCTTTATTTTTTTCTATTTGAAATAGAAAAATACCGATTAATCTAAATTTTCCAAACGTTTTTCAAGTTTTATCTAGTACTTTAAAAAAATTATTAAATAAATGAGAGCATCTACGAAAATTTTGATTTTGAAAGAAAAAAGTTACTGAGTATTAAAAAGTAACCATTTAGTAAACGCAAGTCTTAGATAAATCTTGTGATCTGGAAATAACTTCATATTTTCAAAAAAATCAGCGCAAATCTGAGACCATTTACAAAAACGAATACTTTAGACATTGTTGGACATTATAGTCATGAAAAAAAAACTCTTCGAGACAAGAGTCACCGATTTGGTTACTAAAATACTGAAGTATCAATAAAGAGACTGCCACTAAAAAATGATTAATTCGAAGCTGAGACTAAAAAAATCTATTGGAGACTTCTAGAGACTCATAAAATTATTTTTTATACAAATTAATAAAATGAACAACAATAATATATTCAAAATAATGCTGCAGTTTTTTCATTCCAGGTTTCTGTTCATGCACCAAATAACAATTCTCAAAATTCTCAACATCCAAAGAACTGTGTGAATTGTGTACGATTTTATCAAGCACTGGACGATTTTCCACATTATTCAGAAATACATCAATATAATTACGGAATTCAAAATTAATGGCAAAAATTTTTTGGAAATTTATGCCACAATTAGCATCTTAGAATCTTAATTAATTAGATTCTTACACTGTTAATTTCATTAATTTCAATTAACATTCATGAATGGTGTTCACATTTAAAATTATAAACACGTGTATTCAACTCACACTAATTAACTTATCTATTAATTTCAATTAACGCATATTAAAATCTGTCAGTAGTATATACATGAAAATGAATAGACTTGTAAATTGTATATTGTATATTGTATATTATTTACTGCATATTGTATATTGTATATTGTACAAAAAATTCAATGAACTAGTCAATTAAAATCAAGAGAGTTCATTAATCTTTATGAACTTTGTATATTGGTTTTCAAATGCGTTTATGTAAAAAACTTCCAATACAAGTTTATTAAAATAATACAAAAATTTCTAATAGTGTACTTAATTAGAATCTGTGGCATGGTGTCAATTGTGTACAAGTTCACTTAGCACCGTATTTATTGTGCACTGGACAATTGTGTTCATTTTTTAAAAATTTATTACTATAATAATGAAATTAAAAACTTATGCCATAAAATGGAATGGTGTTGAAATGGTGCACGATTTCATAAAGATCTGTATTTATTGTGCCCTGGAAAATTGGGCACATTTTTTAGAAATTCATTAGTACACATATGTATAAAAAAAAGGTAACAAGTTTTTAGGATTATCAAATAAATATAATTATAAAATGATTTTCTTAGTACAAATTTATAAAAATATGCACGATCGACCCGTGCACAATAAATACGGTGCACAATAAACTTGTGCACAATTGACACCATGCCCTCGAACGACATCCAACCGAAACATCACCTTTTAACAAAACGTGGGAAACTGTACTTTCTCATCGAAGAAACGCGCCTAAATCAGCGTCCGATAATTCAGTCGAATCGAATCGACGAGTTATATAAATTCGAAATAATAAAAGCATAGGGGAGTTGTAATGAAAGAGAGACAAGAAGAGGCATCAATAAGACACAACGAGTTTGCATGCTCCGCGAGTTAATAAGAGGTTTCGGCGCAGCAGAACAATCCGATTAATTCGAGAGTTGCGCTCTTTGTATCGCGCTCTCTCCGTCTCACGTACAGGACATGGGCTCTTATTTCGCGAGCGATGTCGAGGTCGGTGGCTTAGGTTAGGCATGGAAGTACCGCGTAATCATAGTGTTTTCATGGCATTGCTTGGACGTGACTCGTGGTGACCGCTGCCTTCTACCCATTTTTTAACCCCCTCTCACCCTCCCCCAACCCCGAATTGCCGTATCTCGTCCTTCTTCTCGTTCGGCAAAATTAATTATTAACGCGTACGAGTATCTCTCGCGTCGGAGATCGCAATTTTCGTTATGAGAAAATGCGCTTGTCCTCGGAAACGAACCGAGGAGGAATATGAGCTTCCTCAACCCGTTGCGTTTCACTGAAGAGCTGATTTGGTTGGCTCAAACAAACATTTGGTCGTTATTTGACAGACAATAGCTATTTGTATATGAACACTTGGAGGAAAATGGAAAATTCTTTAGATCATGCAAGGATAATGATGAATTAGAATTTATTACGCAAAAAAGCCAAAAGAAATTGATTATACAGGGTGTACCAAGTAAATTGTGACAGCCGAAAACCATAGATTCCTTATGAAAATCTAAGACTTTTATTCCTTTTCCATTTTTTAAAAAACACCAAATTTAGAAATTTATTTAAGCCAAAAATTTTAATAATAAATACCCTCTATCGACTTGTGGGGGTCAAATTCACGGACCAAACTTTTCCCAAATTTTCTTCATATTTTTCGAAGTAAGAAAGCCCTTTGCCACTTTTTACAATACTCAAAATGAAAAAAGATATTCGAGTGCAAAATTCAACAAATCTGATTGGTTAAAACTTGTGACCCGAATAATTTTTTTGATTTTGAGTTTTGTTAAAAGTGGCAAATGACTTTTTTACTCAGAAAAATATGGAGAAAATTTGGGAAAAGTTTGGTCCGTGAATTTGACCGCAACTTGTCGATAGAGACCATTTATTATAAAAATTTTTGGTGGAAATACTTTCTTAAATTTTGAGTTTTTTAAAAAATGGCAAAGGAAAAAAGTCTTAGATTTTCATATGGAATCTATGGTTTTTGGCTGTCACACTTTACTTGCAACACCCTGTATAGTATAGATAAAAAAAGTGATGCGTTAGTTACTGACTCAAGATGTCACACACCACTTAAAATTGGCGATATTAGATCAAATTCAAAAATGTGATTCTGTTAACATATCGAAATTATTCTCTATAAAATGATAAATTATGATAAGGAATTTCTTAAAAGAATTCCGATTTTTATAAGGTCGACCTTAGAAATTTCTCATAAAACAAATTTTCTTATAAAGTGACCTTATAAAAATCAGTTAAACTTTTATCAAAAATTTCAAAATCTTCTGAAAAATGAAAAATTACAAATACGAAATATCATAATTTATTGAATATTAAATATAGCATATTTCGCAAAATCATATTGAAAACACCGTATTAAAACGAAGAATAAAACAAACTCTTAAAATATAGTCATAAACTGAAAATAAATAATGCAAATAATCTGAATAATTAAAGAAAACATTATTCGGAAAAACTGTTTAAAAAGAAAAATTTCTTCTACAACGAAATATTTCATAAATTTTGTACAAAAAAAGTTAGAAAAAAAATATTTTCTAAAAAATTTTTACAGTAAGTAGAATTCCACAATATAACACCTTTTAAAAGATTTTTATAATGATACCATTTACATAAAAAATAATTTTTTATAAAAAATTTTTTTTTGAAAACATCAGACACGTGTTTCTTTTTGTCTTATCTCAAAAATTGATGGAAACACGTTGTTTCAAAGAGTCGAACAAAGTTATGTCATGCTAACTATATGACGTCATTTGGAGGCTCAAATTTTTACAGAAACAAAAAAATATTTACAGGTTTTTTTTTTTTTAAATAATAGATACCTAATTTCATTTTTTTTTTATCATGTGACGTCCCAATCAATAAATATTTTTACTATAAGTTACTGAATTTCAGCATATTCCTTATTCGAAATTTTACCATCATAGTTCATTTCGACTCGTGTACTATAATGAGCAATTTTTGAATAAATCAATTTTAAAATATTTCCTGTGTGAAAAACATTTCTTTCATCGATATATCTGTGAGAGCTGAAAGTTATATTTTCAACATTTTTATAGACTGAAAATATCTCATTTCGTTTTGTATTTTAATGTTTCTGTTGATGTTTCGATGTATAAAAAAATATTTCATCTTTATCTATAAATAAAATTCATAATTTATAATTCATGAGGATATTATGTTTAAATTTAAATCCCTATAAAATTGACATTATTAAAATATAATGTGATAATTACTACATAAATATACAAATTTATATAATAAGTTTAGAAAAAAAAATCAACAAAAATAATAAAATAATGGAATAAATAAATTAGTTTTTATTATAAATGTATTAATTAAAAATAGAATAATACGAATATAAAGTCCGATGAATATGAATTAAAAATTTATAAATAATAATTCTAGTAATATATTCAAGTAATAAAAGTCAAAAAAGAACGACAGGGATTGAAGAATAATAAAGTTATGTTCAACTTTATTAAACAGGACATAAAAGATTAATTCAGGATTGCAGGCAGGACAAATGTTTGGGAGAAGTTTTTCGAAAGAAAAACGAAAATTATATCTTTCTCTGAAATATTATAATTTTGAATTTTGCCGCTGCTGCTACTGCAAGTATCGATTCTCCGAGAGCTTCGAGCGCATGCCGCTAGAGGCGTCGTGCAGAACGCTTCTCGCATTCTTGATGTTGTGCAAAGTGGATATTATATCGCGGAAAATCCGATTACATTAGGTGACTTGTTGTAATAGTCTCCCCTGTACGGTGTACGTATTTCTTTACCAAGGTAAGGTAGTAACTATGTAATGTTATGTTCTTCATTCCTTGGGTTGACGAAATACTTTTCTCCTCCCACTTGTTGTGTTGCTAGTGACCAAGATATCCGTGAGGATCCGTTGATCGTTGAATGGATTTTTTAATGATATCAAAATCCACAACGTATTTTTAGTTTATTACTAATATACTTTTTACACTTTCTCCACCAATTTATAATACAATACTATCGTGTGTTAGTATATCACTTATGTACATTATGTACATGAATATGTCTTGTTTGTGCACCAGTCCGAGTTCTCCATAACTGAGGACGCTCACGACAAAAGCGTCGTGGTTCGAGTGGTCCTATTTTCGTCACTGGCCATTATTTATTATATTATTTATTCATTCACCAAACCAGTGAAACAAAAGAAAGTATATTTACGACGTTTAATTTTTTGCATGGCGTCTTTGTGGGTCAAGTTTTAATAGTCCATGACTTGAAAGCCACAGTTTACAAACTACATACATAGTACAATTTCATGATTTTTTTAGAAATATAAAACACAATAATATATAAATAAAAAATCACATCATCGTTATTTTGATATCATTTAAATAATAATGAAACAAATGATGAAAACTGAGAATTTCGTTTACTTACGCGAAACAAAGAATTTCATTTTTCTGGATACCAGCAGCTCAAATTCATACAATTTTCACGAAGCTGTCGATGAGATGAGGAATTTGAAACATGGACCATATGCTCGCAATTTTTCAAAGTTGGAGAGGCGTATGTGCAAAAAGGATTAAAGAAAGGTTAAAAAAGCAGGTGAGATGGTTCGATCCGTCTTGATTAAACTCGATGGCGATGAAAGAGTTCGATAAAATAATGACAGGTCCCAAAATACGAGCAGTATTATTCTTTCATGAGTCTCGAGACTAAAAAAAGTGAAAATATGATCGAGAGGTACCATTTCCATATTGACGTAAAAATTACAATCCTCTCAAGAAGTCACTTATGTTTATTGCTCGATCATTACAGCGAGGAGTTTTGTTTTTCTCGTTTTACAAGGTTGTAGTGATTTCACTATTGTTGTAAAACCACAGTAAAATTCAAATTAACTTTTTTTCTCTTTGTATCCCTTTCGCAGTTTCTCAACTCTTAATGAGCGTATATGAGCCAGAGAAAGTGTTTTTATAATCATTTATAAATATTGAAATGATCATTAAATCCTAAATGGGAGTTTGAACGCAAAGCGCAGAAGGTGTCAATTAGAAAAAATTCCGGGATAGATCTGAAATAGATCTGGCATTCGTTCTTTCGGTTTGTAATGCACATGTAAAAATTCAATCAAAGTGTATGTCGAACATAAAATGCGATATAATTAGGATCTCCAACATGCAATTACACCAGGAACATCGCGCAATCAGTATGCCAAACACAGTTGCTGCGGGTGTTGGAGCAATTACTGTAAGCGCTGCCACGAGTAATATCGGCGTTTATTATCCGCCGCGATTAGCGTATGCAGACGAGCATAGTAAAAATAAAAATTGTGGGGAAAATAATTAAAGCGCCACGATCGCTATCTAAATAAGAACTTGGCGTGACTCGACGTAGAACGCCATGCACGTTGCTGCGCGCACTGTCAGATCGTAGATTCCGGGTAGCAGTCATAATTAGATGTGCGCTATTAATGCAAAAATGCACGAATAACTAAATCCCTGTGTCAAGGAAATGTTATGTCGAAAACGCAGGATGCATCGCGATTCTAACTCGACTCGAGCACTTGTCTATCTCCCCTTGGATCCGACTTTCTCGTAAAGCACCGACGTCGTGGAATATTAGTAAAATGGATTATCACATATTTTTCAACGTTTTGAGATGATCTACGGAAGAATTATCGAGATCGAGAGTTTGTGTTGTAATGGAGTTGATGAAAAGGGTGTAATGTTTATTTTCTAAAATAAGGAACCGAAAGTTTTGTTAAATTATTGAATTCAATAAATGATTTTAGAGGGTTTTGAAAACCTTTTGTTTGGAAAAACACTGAGAAATCATGGCAATTCAAATATTGAAGGAATCACTTACAATTTTTAAGAAATAATTTAAATGACTTCTATATAATTGTTTTTTTAATTCTTAGGTTTTTTTCATTCTTCCGAATGTGTAGTTCTTTATTGCGGGTTCAGAAAAGAAAAAAAAAACACATTAAAACGCTTGAATCTTTAACGATACGAAGTTAATATTCCAAAATATGAAGAATTCTCTGAAATTGAAATATTACAGATTTTGATCCTAAACGAACAGATTTCCAATTGCAATTAAGAAAATAATGAAGTCTGCAAACTATTTAAAATTACGTGGCTGAATTAAACAATTTATGAGATTTAGGAGTAATATGGAATGTTACTCATGATTTTAGTCAAATTATTAAAATAATCGTTGAGTAAAAAAATTTGGAAGAAATTCGAACTATGACAGAATGACCGAAAATGTGGATCCTACAGATGAATCTAAAAATGTCACCAAATGCAATATCAAAGTTATTTACTTCAATGAATTTCACGTTGGAAAGTTCAGGATCTGCAATAAAAAAAATTCAGAGTTTTTGAAATTTCAAAAATTTTCAATATTCAATGGAAGAATCTAAGTAGTTAAAACAAACAAAAACTTTTCGATATAGAATATTTTCTTTACATTATTTATGACTAAGATTGTGAATTTTTGTTACATCCGCGAACAATAAAAAAATTTTCGATAGAGTGTTACTTTATACTTATATTTTGCATGCAGAAAATAGAAAATTCCCTTTCCTCAAAAAGAACACATGAAGGAAATTTACAAAATACAATAACAGGATTAAAAAATGCTCTTTTTAGTTTTCAAAGTTGAAACCACTCATCGGAAAAGTAATTTTTAACTAATTACTCGTCGTAAGAATCTAAATTTTGAAAAATGTTTTTCAGGAATTAAAGAAAAATTCAGAATGAAGCTTTATGAATGATCGAAAAATTTTGTGCTCGTTAAATAGTCTAGTCATGAACTCAAAAAAAAGAAAAACTATGAAAATATCACCGATAATGAGTATCCTTCAGATCATGATTTTTGAATAAAAAAATATTACTAAATCGATTTTTAAAGTTGATAACTACATTGAATTTCACGTTAAAAAGTTCAAGTTCTGCAATTAAAAATTTTAGAATTTTTAAATTAAAAAAAATTTTTAATATTCAATGGAAGAATGTAAGAAGTAAAAACAAAGAAATAACTTTTACATATTGAATATTTTCTTAATAATGTGATTGACAAAGATTTTCAATTTTTGTTACATTCGCGAATGAAAATCAAATTCTCTTTCTTCCAAAAGAAGAACATCTCGAAAAAATTTGCAAAATAAAATAATATGACGAAAAAATGCTCCTTTCAGTTTTCAAACTTGAAACTACTTATCGAAAAAGTAATTTTCAAAAAATTACTCTTCGCAAATCAAATTATTTGAAAGTGAAAATGTATTCTAGCAATTTGAAAAAAAAATGCAGAATGAAGCTCTATGCATGATCGAAAAAAATTGTCATCGTTAAATAGTCTAGTCATTAATTTAAAAAAATAAAAATTGAAAGAATCACTGAAAATGAGGATCCTACAGAAGAATCCAAAAATATAACCAAATGCAACTTCAAACTTAATAACTCCATTAAATATTATGTTGAAAAGTTCAGGATCTGCAATCATTAATTCCAGAATTTTGGAAATTTCAAAAATTTTTAATATAATTATAATGCAAGAATTCCAGTTATGAAAACAAATAAATAACTATTTCATATGAAATATTTTCCTAATACTAACAATGAAAATGATTTTTTATTTTTGATACATTCGCGAATTATTATATAACAAACTTTTTTTCTTCCAAAAGGAGAACATCTCGAGAAAATAAAATGACAGGAAAAAAAGCCTCTTTTAGTTTTTCAACTTGAGACTACTCATCGAAAAAGTAATTTTTAAAAAATTACTCTTCGCGAATCAAATTATTTGCAAATGAAAATGTTTCCTAGCAATTTGTAAAAAATGTGAAATGAAGCTCTATGAATGATCGAAAAAATTTGTCATCGTTGAATAGTCTAGTCATTAATTTAAAAAAATAAAAACTGAAAGAATCACTGACAATGAGGATCCTACAAAGGAATACAAAAATATTACCAAATGCAACTTCAAACTCGATAACTCCATTAAATTTCACGTTGAAAAACTCAGGATATGTAATTTTTATTGCAGAATTTTTTGAATGTCAAAAATTTCTATTATTTAATGCAAGAATCGAAGTTATGAAAACAAAGAAATAACTATTTCATATTGAATATTTTCCTAATACTAACAATGAAAAAGATTTTTTATTTTTGATACATTCGCGAATTGTGTAACAAATTTTTTTTCTTCCAAAAAGAGAACACCTCGAGAAAATATTCAAAATTAGGTCACAAGAAAAAAAGCCTCTTTTAGTTTTTAAACTTGAGACAACTCATCGAAAAAGTAATTTTTAAAAAATTACTCTTCGCGAATCAAATTATTTAAAAATGAAAATGTTCTCTAGCAATTTGTAAAATATGCGAAATGAAGTTCTATAATTGATCGAAAAAATGTGCGATCGTTAAACAGTCTAGTCATGAATTTAAAAAAAATGGAAACTGAAAGAATCATTGAAAATGAGGATCCTACTAATTCCACTTCAAAGTTATTAACTTCATTGAAGTTCACGTTGAAAAGTTTATTATCTGCAATTTGAAATTCCAGAATATTTTCGAAATTTCTAAAATGTTCAATATTTAATGCAAGAATTTAAATAGTAAAAGCAAAGAACAAACTTTTCTCTATTGAATAATTTCCTCATACTATAAATGACAAGGGTTTTTCGTTTTTGTCACATTCGTGAATGAAAAAAATTTTCTTTCACTCAAAAAGAAGAACACACCAAAAAAAATTTGAAAAATTACGTAACACTACACAAAAATGCCCTTTTCAATTTTCAAACTTCAAACCACTCATTTACTTTAACATACTATCAACTTCAATTATTTTAAAGTAAAAATGTTTTCCAGCAATTAGAAAAAAAAGCAAAATGAAGCTCTATGAATGATCGAAAAAAATGTACGATCGTTCAATAGTTAGTCATGGATTAGAAAAAAGGAAAATTATGGAAAGATCAACGAAAATGAGGATCCTACCGATGAATCCAAAAATATCAAAAACTGCAATTTGAAAATTATAAGCTCCATTGATTTTCACGTTGAAAAGTTCAGAATCTGCATTTGAAAATTTCGGAATTTTTAAAATTTCAAAAATTTTCAATATTCAATCCAAGAATCTAAGAAGTAAATGTTTGAGGAAATGACTTGTTCAAGTTGAATATTTTCTTAATACAATTAATGACAAAGATTTTAAAGTTTTGTAACATTCGCTAATAATGAAACAAATTCTCTTTCTTACAAAATAAGAATATTCTGAAAAAATTTGTCAAAAAAATTTGTGACTGTTACATAGTCTAGTCATTGATTTAAAAAAAAAAAAACTACAAAAGGATTACTGAAAATGAGAATCCTACATATTATGAGACTTAAATCATAAAATAGCACCAAATCCATTGACAAAGTTTGAAAACTCCATTGAATTACACGTTGAAAAGTTCGGGATATGCAATTTCAAATTTCAGAATTTTGAAAATTTCAAAACTTTTCAATATTTAATGCTAGAATCTAAGAAGTAAAAACAAATGAATAACTTTCCTATATAGAATATTTTCCTTATATTTTATTTTTATTATTTTTATTTTTTCTCATATTTGCTAATAATAAAACAAATTCCTTTTCTTCCAAAAAAACATTCCGAAAAAATTTGCAAAATAAAGTAATAGTATACAAAAACGCCCCTTTCAATTTTTAAACTTGAAACCACTCATCGAAAAAGTAATTTTTTTTCATTACTTAACATTTTTTCCAGCAATTAGAAAAAAATGCGAAATGAGCTCTATGAATGATCGAAAAAAATGTGCGATCCTTTGGCGTTTACTCGCCGACGAGAAGCCGGTATCCACGGTTCCGAATGTGAGTGACGGTCGGCGGTGCTTTTGCCACGATGTAGATTTGTTTGCATTTAAAAATCAAATCGCAGCCCCTCCCGGGCGCAGGGTTTGGTATGCGCGCGGTCCCGATCAGTCCCAACGCATCACGGGCCCTCAAGATGCGTTCCCGGACAATGCACGCCACTTTTTGCGTCGTTTGCTGCCCTCGAAGAGCACCGGTGCTCTCGCTCTCGCCTCCGTAACGGCCCGCAACACCGCGCTCTTTTCTTTTTTCACCCGGCAGTTTCCTCTTTGACAATCAGACCAGCATCTCCTTTGGCGTCCCAAGAATGCCGCACATGCCCACCACCGCGGGTCTTATTCCAATTTCGTTTTGACAAAAAACCATCCCCTTCCGCGCCGAAACGCACTTTTTTCCCATTTTTCGAGTGAAGGAGAAGATTTAATCAAAAGGGAATAGGTTCTGGATGTCAACGACATAGTTTCTAAATGTGAATCAGTGCCGTTTCACTGATTCTCAGAGGGATGTCTTTTACGAATTTATGTTACTTATTTGATGCCAAATAAGTTACATTTGGTTAAATTATATACCAGTATAAGTTTATTATTTATTATAATATATATATATATATACATATATATATATATATATATA
>JAPYZL010067197.1:0-13568 GCA_030522825.1 Platygaster orseoliae | reverse complement strand
GTTCCACGCAAAAAAAGTGGCCATTTTTTTGTACATGCACGGGAAAAAATATTGTATGTTACATGGGAGAAAGAGAATGATTCCAACTCGTGTGTTTGGGCACTCGTTAGAATCATTCTCTTTCTCCTTTGTAGTATAAATATCTATTCTGTAGGTGCGTTTCAATATCTGTTGTATGAGGTAAGTTTTACAAAAATTATTCATAAAAAAAAGTAATAAAATTAGTGAAAATCCCTACCTTACCAACAAAATACTATAGAATACTTCTAAAACGAAATTTTTTCTTATAAATATACATAATTCATGATATATTGCGAGTTTTTTAAATATTTCTTATGCATTTGAGTTCCAAATTTGTCGCTACCGTCAGTTAAAAAAACAGTAGAAAAACCGAAAACCTACTTTACCGACAAAGCATTTCGAAATGCTCATAACCTAACTCTTTTTCGTGATCAACTCGATTCTTTTTTAACAAATATACCTATATATTCCGCAATTCTTATTTAAATACATTTTTTATTCTACAAAATATATTAGAAATATATTCATAATAATATACAAGCAGTAAATAAAAACTTACATATGTAAACAATGTCAACAAGCACTTGGAAAATTTCCAATTATTCACTGTCACTTATCCGAGTTGATTTTAAAAAATTCGAATATTTGTTTGGTAAACATACGTAATTTTATCACAATTTCGCGCGCGAAAGAAAATTGAGTTTCGCGACAATTCTGCAAAAATATTTCGGAACGTTTGCGACGTTTGCGAAATATATTTTTGACAGTTATCGATATATCTCGAAACTTTGATTCAATCGATACGTAGAAGTATCGATTTTTCGATACACGTATTGAAAAAAAATTGACATTTTGATAACAATTAAAAACACTGGGAAACACTCAAAAATATCAATTCTAAAACATTTTTACTGGAATATCTCATCACTTGAGTAACGTGAGTATGAAATTGATATTGTTTTCTATATTTTCCTCTTTTTCTGATACATGTATTTGGATTTATGCAATTTAAAAATCTGCACGTGTCAAAAACTGGCTGCAAAAAAATAATTTCTAATTATTTTCAATTTTCTGTCCGAAATCAATTTTAAATATACGAAATAAATGGGTATTAGTGAAAAGTAATTTCTATGAAAAAAAAAATCAAATTAACTTTTTTTGAGGTTATGTTTTGAGAAACTTCTGGTGATTTGCTTTTGCAACTTATGAAAATTCTCGGTGGGATATTTGTTTTTTCTACTTGGAGTGGATACTTTTTTAGGTTAGAATTTCATTTTAAGATGCACTTGTTTATTTTTAATTATAGAATAATACAAAAAATTGTTTTGTTTTTGAATAATTTTTCAAATGTTCTAAATCATTTTTCTAAGATTATTTTATTTAATTATTTTTTTTTACCCAGAATTTTCATAAGTAACTTTAATAATGATAAAAAAAAATGATAAAAATTTTTGACGAATTCCTCTTTTTTAACGTTGAATTTATTACAAAAACGTTACTATATTTTCAATCATATAATAATATAAAAAGAAATGTTTTTGTTATTGAGTAAATTTTCGAATAATTGTAAATGATTTTTTTTAAGAAAATCGTATGTGATTATTTTCTTGGTACCAAAATTTCGATAGGTAACTTTAATATTGATAAAAAAAAATAATGAAAATTTTTCATAAGTTTCTCTTTTTTAATGTAAATTTTATTACAAAAATTTTACTACATTTTCAATCATAGAATAATTTTTAAAAAAATGATTTTATTATTGAATAAAATTTGTGAATACTGTAAACAATTTTTTAAGATTATTATATTTGATTTTTTTTTTACTTAAATTTTGATAAGTAACGTTTTTATCGATATAAAAAAGTAATAGAAATTCTTCACGGATTCAACTTTTTTACATCACTTTCATTACAAAAATATTGCTCATTTTACAATGTTTTATTACTATATTTCCAATTTTTGTAATATTATTGAAGGTCGATATTAAAAATTGTTTTGCCATTTTTTAAAAAAAGACTACCATGTTATTTATTTTTATAAAATAAAACAAAAAAGTATGGTTTTACTATAATAAAATTTAATAAACACAAATTTAGATTTTTAATTTTGTGGATGAAATCATTACAAAATTAAAATAATTTACTTTTATTAAATTAACTCGTCGATTGCTAACTTCTATATTGCTTGAAAAAAGGGAAAAATTGACAATTTTTATATTTAACATTGCAATTTAAAAGAAAAATCATAAATTGAAAATATTGTGTATCAAATACTTCTATTTCGGTAAATTTTGTTTTTAAAATGTTTCTACGATTTTCTTACCTCTTGTCACATTTTTTTAAAAAACACAATTTAAAATGTTTTTTCTCTATTATATTTAGAGTCATGAAATAAAATTTAAATTTATTTAAAATTTATAATTATATTAACATTGTTTCAAATAGAAAATAATTGAAAATTTGTAGAATATCTAACTGTGGTAGAAAAATAAATCATTAATTTAAAATTTCATCACTTTTTTCTTAATTGCTAGAATTTCAATTACATTATATACTTTTTTGTTGAGAGGTAAAATGTAAATGTGCTATAAGTTGCAAATAATTTATAAATACAATAAATGACATTTATTTTTTAAGTTGATCTATGTATAATTAATGTCAAAAAAGTTAATAATGTTCTGTGATGATTGTTGCATTGTAAATAAAATTTTTCAAATATTCAGTTTGGTTACTTTTATAATGATTAAAAGAAATAAAATTTTTTGTGTCAAAGTAGAAAATATTGTGCGCTGAACAAATTTTCTAAAAAACATTACTTATTGTCTCTGTAGTTCCAAATGCTTAAAAATAAATGAAAAAATGAAAAAAAAATTCTATGATCCCTAGTTAATAAATTAATTCATGATTAACAATATTAAACAAATATTATTTAATATTTCTCATTATTTTCAATTTTATGCATGGTGAAATTGAAAATTAAATTCTTTTTTTCATTTTTGTTTACTTTATAAATGTTTGGAATTTCAAAAACATTTTTCTTAACCTTTTTTTTCTAAAAATGAATACTTTCATAATTCTCTTGTTCCATATTTTTAATATTAGAAAATAGTTCAGTTCAAAAAATAGTTTCATTGTTTTGTAAAATGTGAGAAGAAATAATTCAAATAATGATTGTTATGAATAAATACAAATCATTTGTATTATGAATAAATTTTAATTTTTTATATTAATTATAGTTAGAAATTAATTTTTTATTTTTAATAGTATATTACTGCGAGTTTTTGGAAATGTCCGTTTCGACGAAACAGAAGTTTGCAGCCTGAGGCGAAGCTGAGGGCTGTAATTGTTTTGTTTCTTTAAAATAGGCAATTTTTAAAACTCGCAGTACAATATTTTATTCACACTTTGTTAGTAATTCACGTCCAAATATCCGATTACTAGCAAATTGTGAATAAATAAAATTTTCTTTTAATTTTCAATGATTGTTACAAATAAAATTTATATAAAATAAATGAAATTTGTTATAAATAAAATTTTATAAATTTAATGATCATTTTATTAGTAATTTAATAGAAAAAATATTACTATATACTTTTTTGTTACTCATGTATAAATTATTAGTATAGCCATATTACTTATAATTATTGAGAAAAGAAAAAATGTATTATTTTTAGAATGTCTGGCCGTGAAGGTGGAAAGAAAAAGCCCTTAAAAGCTCCGAAAAAAGAATCGAAGGAATTGGATGAAGAGGACAAAGCTTTCAAGCAGAAGCAAAAAGAGCAGCAAAAAGCTTTGGCGGAGGCATCCAAAAAAGCTGCCCAAAAAGGACCACTCGTCGGCGGTGGCATCAAAAAATCAGGAAAAAAATAATTTCTCACTGTCGCTACTGAATACCGCACGGCTTTTTTTCCTAAATGTTCATACTTCTGTAAATTAATAATGAAAATTATACCACTTTAACAATGTAAATTAAATTCATGTGCATTCTTTTCACTTTTGTAAGTCAATTGAAAGAATGTTGTACTCTAATTATCTTTAAGATACAGAAATAAAATGTAATTCTCTTTTTTTTTTCAAAATATGTACTTTTTATTTGCGGTGCCTGCAGATGAAGTTGTATTTTTGGTTTTTGAGTGTGGAAACATTAATGTTTAGGGCCGAATTTTTTTTTTCATTTATATAAAATTGGAAAATTTGATTTTTCTTGTATATTTTTTTTCTGTCTTGAAAAGTTATTTAAAAATTTGGATATCAAATTTTTACTTGAATTTTTTTTTTATTTGCAAGTCAAGGAATTTTAGGAAGTCAATTTTATAGTTTTGAAAATTGGAAATTGGCGTGTAAGGCTTATGCAATTTGTAGGTAAATAAATAAATAATTCTGTAAATGGAGGAAAAACATATTTGCAAGAAATATGTAAAATGTATAAAAAAACACTAATGTCATAAATTCAATTAAAAAAATCTGGTTAAAAAACTTTTTCTTATAAAATTGGATTTCTTGTGCAAGTTTTTTTATACACTTTCTTATGAAAAATTTTTCTATAGAAATTCTAATAAGTGAATTTGTTATATGAGATATTTCTGTGTTCGTTTTTTTATTAAGAATTTATAAAAATACAGTAAAATTTTATCAATATTATTAAATATGGGAATATAAGAAATTGCTTCAACCCATTAATTGATTAAAAAAAAAATTGAATTTATCAAGTGTTGAAAACCTGCGAAAAACTGAATTTTTGAGCATTGAGTCATATAAATTTAGACAGAAATTCAGAAAAATACTAAAAATTATTCCGAATCACAAAAAAACTCTGAAGAAATTCTATTAGTATTCAAATTTTATAAAGAACTATTTTCTGAGTAATCTGAACAAATACAAACTATCTATAAAGTAAAAAAATCTAGGCAATCGAATTTTTAAAAAATGTACACATAAAAATCAAGATAAATATTAATAATATTATAAATACTTCAAAAATGACAATAATATTCAAAATCTATGTACACTCAGAGAAAAATCTAGTAGTTTCTACTAAAAAATATAGTAATAGAAGAATCGAGATCAAATAAAGTAAATTTTACTACATACATTGTTGTATTACCAAAAATATTTGTATTATAGTCATTTGCATATATTATAGTAGTATTAAAAATTATAAAAATTTAGAAATTATGATCACGTCAGGTAACTCTTCATACCTTGTATATTAAAAACTGTTATTTACTAAAGTAAAAAATACAGTATGGTTTGTATTTTTTACTATATATCAACCTGGACGTTTTACTATACTGCATGATAAAAAATAGTTTATGAAAAATTCAAATAATATTGTAGATTTTCCTAAATATATTTTTTTCCAATATTTATAATTTACAAATTACTAGGTTTTTTTCTCAGTGTTGCTCTAAGTTTCTCAAACTTTTTTAATAATACCGGATTTGGAATTGGACACCATCGAATTCTAAAAGTACGTGTGTAAAATCAAGAGAAATGGTAGAAATCTCTAATAATATTTTGAAAAGGATCCAAAATCTTTTAAAAACTTAAAAGTACAAAAATATTTAAAATCTACATGTCTATGGAATATTTCCTAGTGATTTTTAAAAATATTATAAATTTTTTGAAAGTATGATTTGAGAGCATCAAATTCTAAAAATTATAAAATTATATAAAAAAAAACCAGAAATTCAAAATCGCTGAATATTTCATTACTTTAGCATCGAATTTTAGAAATAAGTAGAGCAAATCACAGAAATACGAGAAATTCATATACGTATTGAAAAGCACGACAAAATTGTATGAATATCATAAAATACAGAAATATGAGAAATTATTGACTGAAATTATAAACTGTTATTTACTAAAGTAAAAAATACAGTATGGTAAGTATTTTTAATATATATTAACTTTGACGTTTTACTATACTGCATTGATATAAATATGATAAATATTCTATATTCTGCTCCGTTCTTTGTTAATTAAAGTTAAATTAAATTATTTAATATGATAGACCCGATTGTGGGTTGAAATATTGATGGAAAATAAATAAAGACGTTGGAAAAATAGCTCCGAGAGATCATTTCAAAATCTACACATCTTTAATTACTATACTGCATTGTAAAAATAAATCTTTATAATATATGCAAAATTAAAATAATATTGTAGATTTTGCTGGAATATAATAATATTTCTAATATTTATATTTTACAAATTACTAGGTTTTTTTCTCAGTGTAGATCTAATTTCCTCAGACATTTTTAATTATACTGGATATACAATTAGAATTGTAGACCATCGAATTCTAATATTACACAAAAATATTCAAAATCTACATGTATACTATGGAATATTTCCTAGTGATTTTTAAAAATATCTAATATTTATTTTTAAAAATAGTCTTTTGAAAGTAAAATTCCAGAACATCAAATTCAAAAAATCATAAATCTATAAAAATATCAGAAGCTGAAAATCGTAGTACATTTTAATATTTTAGCATCAAATTTGAAAAATATGTAGTATGAATTATAGAAATTCAAGAAATTTATAAAAATACTGAAAAGTATGACAAAATTGTATAAATATCATAAAATAGAGAAATATGAGAAATTGAGAACTGTTATTTACTAAAGTAAAATATACAGTATGTTTATTAGTTGAAGTTTTACTATACTGCATGGTAAAAATAAATTGTTATAATATATGCAAAATTAAAATAATATTATAGACAAAACTTTCAAAAAAACTCTTAAACGTACTAAAATATTCAATATCTAATAATAATATAATATTTTATATAGATTTTTAAAAATATTATACATTTTTTGAAAGTATAACTCGAGATTTCAAATTTTAAAAATCATACATCCATAAAAAGTATCGAAATTTTCTTTTTATAAAGTACAAGCCTTTATAAATTTTCTTTTCATAAAAATCGATGTTTCATAAAATCAGTCTACAAAAAGTAGGAATTTCATAAAGATTTAATGAATTTTTATAAAAGTCACAATAATTCCTACTGTAATGTCGAGTAATAATAAAAAGTTGCAGGAAAAATTTTTCAGGGGGGGGGGGGGTTGTTAAATTCAATTTTCACTTCTGAAAACAATTATTGAAAGACTCAAAAAACTTCACAATTTTTCCAAATTTGGGGGGGGGGGGTTCAACTCCCAATGCGTACGCCCCTGGAAAGTTGATCAAACATCATCTACATAATTTTCCAACCCCCAAATTCCTGAAAATCATGTTTTCTCATCCGAAGAATGACGTCATACATTCAAAAAATGCTCTGAAATCAAAAAATAATCCATATTTCGTTGTGGAAGGCGGAAGGCCTAGAAAATGGTAGGTATGGTATAGAGTGAGTAGAGTATAAAAGAACAGCCAGTCCTCGACCAATGAGAATCGAGACAGCTGACCCGCCATATGATCGAAACTGCTGGCAACGCTCAAACGTCACGAAATCCCAATCCGTATGTTTACGAAAGCGAAAAACATACACAATCCTAACTCTTTAAATCCATCAATGTTTTCCAGACTTTTAACCATTCCCTTTACATTTTTTTTATTCCTATAAATTCATCCAACCCCCCCCCCCTCCGGGAATCAAAACGACAATCCTGGAAACCTAAAATTTATTTGTGACAAACATACAAAAGCAAAAATCCAAAGTGCATTTTATTGAATTCGCAAATTGAAAATGGGAGGACAAACAAAAACTCTTGAAAAGTGCTAAAAAGTTGGCAAGCCTGGAGTTGCGGCGAGTGTCTGCAACGGAGCGAGTCAGTTGGCAACAGACGTTGAGCCAGTGTGGATCTTTCGTGAGTTTTCTCGACTTTTGAACTTGTTTTCTCCGCTTTTCTCCGTGGAAAATCGCGGAAATCCCCCGATAATTTCCAACTGCAAGCGGGACAAAGTGCGTTGACAGTTGCCAATACCTGCCATGCTACCGAACCCGATCATTTGACACTCGAGATCGACTCCGAGCTCGGTGGATTTTGCGCTTCCTCGAATTTATTCGCGTTCGGTGAGTCCCAATAAATTTCCTCCCGTAAATTTCCATCATTCTCGTAAAATGACTTGGATTTTTTCTCGGTCATTTCTTCAAACTAAGAAAAACTCTTTTACATGTATGCTGTAAAGTAGAACTCCAATTCCTAGTAATTCCCTTAAATTCCCGGAAAACTCGGAGGATTTCCGGGAAAAATCCTCGAGGGGAACGTGATTTTTAACGGGGTAAAACGAGGGTCCGCGGAGTTGTCATCGCGGAACTCGGCGATGAAACATATGGAAAAGAAACGTGTTTGTGTTTATGCGATTGGCAGGGCTTTTAAAAAAGTCTGGTTGGCGAGGGGCCCCCTCGAAGTCGTGGGGTACCATTGTTCTCGAGCAGGGTAGGTCAAGACTCGCAGAGACTCGTGTTTCGCGCAGCTGCGCGAAGCCTCGGTTTGCGCACCTCTCTCAGGGACGAATATTAAAATGGCACGCTCGAAACTCGCGAAAGTTGCGTCATGGAAAAACGCTGGTTTCACTGTAGTTATTGTTGGCCAGAGCTGGATTTTCAGAGAGATATTGGGAAAAGAATCTGGTATTTTTTTTACTGGAAAATGTGGTTAAAGGGGAAATATAGAAAATGTAATTATATTATAATTAGATTAAGTACATTTTATTTATTATTTTTAGTATTTTTATAGTATATTTGTATTTTTTATTTTTTTGTTATTAGTATTTTTAGTATTTTATTAATATAATTATATAGATTAATTATAGAAAATGTAGTTACATTGTAACTACATTTAGAACATTTTATTTAGCATTTTATATTTTCTATTATTTTTAGTATTATTATATGTATTTTATTTATATAGTTAAATAAATTAATTATAGAAAATATAGTTATATTATAACTACATTTAGAACATTTTATTTAGTATTTTATATTTGTAGTATTTTTATAGTATGTTGGTATTAGTATTTTTTATTTTATTTTTATTAGTATTTTTGGTATTATTACATATATTTTATTTAGTATTTTATATTTTGAGTATTTTTATTATAAGAATATAATAAAAAAATTTGTAAACCAACTTATGAGACTCTCTTTAATGTTCAAAACACTTTTGAAGGTGTTTGAAGAAAACTCTAAGACACTTTCAAACGTCTGACACACAAATTCTGAAAATGATTTAACAAATTTGTAGACACTTCTTGAAGTGTCTTATTAATATTCAAAGACCTTCTGAAGTATCTTTTCTGGAATTCTAAGACACTTTACGAAATATATTATTCAAAGTTCTAAGACACTCATAAGCGTCTCATTCGAAATTTTAACTCTTGAATCTCTGAGATACTTCGTAAAATCTCTTATTTGAAATTATAAGACACTCCAATGTGTCTTATTTGGAATTTCAAAACACTTTTAAATGTTCAAGACACTCTTCGAGGTGTTTTATTAAAATTTGAAGACACTTTTAAACGTCTAAGATACTACTTGAAGTGATTTATGAAAAATTCGAAGACTATCCTTGAAGTCTTATTTTGAATTGAAAGTCCTTGAAAAATATCTTTTCTGGAACTCTAATACATTTTCAAGTGTCTAAGACTCTTTTGAAATTGTTTTTTAGAAATTTTTAAGATATTTTGAATTTCTAAAACACTTCTCAAAGTATCTTATTTGAAATTCAAAGACACTCCAATGTGTCTTATTCGGAATTCCGAGAAACTTTTTAATGTCAAAAACATTATTCAAAAAGAATGTCATCGATTTTTCTCAAAGATTATTTCATTGGGGGGTGGGGGGGGGGGCATTTTCTCCATCGTGCCCCGGACGCCGAAATGTCTTGCAACGCCACTGTTTTTATAGTATATTAGTTGTAGTATATTTTATTTTATTTTTATAAGTATTTATGGTATAACTATATATATTTTATTTAGTATTTTATTTATATAGTTATTTAAATTAATTATAGAAAATGAAGTTCTAGAGGAAATATAGTAAATTAATACAGTATTGTATTATTCGAAATATTAGTATTGTAAGCATTAGCATATAATATAGTAGTTGTAGTAGAAATTATGAAAATGTAAAAAATTATGATCATTTAAAGAAATTTCGCATATTTTGTATATTAAGAACTATTATTTATCAAAGTAAAAAATACAATATGACTGGTATTATTTACTATATATCAACTTGTAATTGCAATATTTGACGTTTTACTATAAGTGCATGGTGAAAATAAATCGCTATAATATATGTAAAATTAAAGTCATATTGTAGATTTTCCTGGAATACAGTAATTTTTCCAAAACTTATAATTCACAAATTACTAGGTGTTTTTTTTTCAGACATTTTTAATGATATTGCATATCTATATTCAATTAGAATTCTAAAAAAACGTATCTAAAAATCAAGAGAAATAGTAGAAATCTCTAAAAACATTTAAAAATGATACAAAATCTATTAAAAACTCTTAAAAGTACGAAGATATTCAAAATCTAATATTTCGTAGACATTTTTCAAAATATTATAAATCTTTTGAAAGTGGAATAATTCTAGATGAACATCAAATTCCAAAAATCATAAATCTGTTAAAAAACCAGAAATTTGAAATCATTGTACATTTTAATACGTTAGCATCGAATTTTAGAAATCTATGTAGAGTAAATCAAAGGAATACAAGAAATTTATAAAAAATCTGAAAAATACGACAAATTTGTATGAATATCATAAAATACGGAAATATTAGAAATTGTTTTGAGTTTTGACCAAGTAATTCATAAAAAAAATTCAAATCTACGAAAGTGTTGAAAAAATAAGAAACTTTGAATTCTGGTGCATCAAGTTCCAGAAATTTAGACAAGAATTCATAAAAATAATAAAAATTATTCCGAATCACAAAAAGCTTCAAAGAAATTCTGTAAAAAAACTGTTTTCTAAGTAATCTGAACAAATACGAACTATATATCTACAAAGCTTATGTAATCTAGGCAATCGAATTAAAAAAAACGTACATAAAATTCAAGATAAATGGTAGAAAGCTATAAGAATACTATGAAATGATACGAAACCTTATAAATACTTCTAGAAAAACGATAATATTCTAAATTTATGTACACTGAAAAAAATCTAGTAGCTTTTTCTAAAAAATATAGTAATAAAAAAAAAATAAATTTCTTTTTTTTTGTAATTTCTAAATTTGAATGTACTCATCAATAAATTTTGTCGCTATTTTTTGTCTCGAATTTTCAGAATGCATAAAATTTCCATACATCTTAAAATTTTTGAATTCCAAGCATTTTCGAACTGTAATTAATTCATAAATTTTGCTATAGTCCTGTCGTTTGAAAAATATTCCTAATGTGACGAAATTTTTGAATTTTATTCATCATTGAAGTTATTCAGTTCTTCATATTTATGAATGATATTCATAAAAATGAGTAAATTTTTACAATATTGAAGTTTTTGAAATCTCCGAAATTTTTGACAATTTTTAAATTTTAACGGAACGTTCGAAATAACTGAAATTTTCGAAGTAAAATAGCTAAAATTATCGAAACACCTTTATTTTCGTCATTTCTAAATTTTAATCTGTTCATCAATAAATTTTATCCACCATTTTTTGTATCAAATTTTCAAAATACTTAAAATTTCCATATATCTTAGAATTTCCGAAGTATTAATAGTTTACGAATTTCATGAAAGTCCTATCATTCGAAAAATGTTCTTAATGTGACGAAATTTCTGAATTTTAGTAATCATTGAAGAACATGAATAATATTCATAAAAGTGAGTAAATTATTACAATAATAAAATTCTTGCAATTCTCGACATTTTTAAATCTCTGACTTTTTGAATTTTCCTCGTCAATCATAATTCTACAATTTTAAAAATTGTTCGAATATTTAAATTTCACAAAATTTTGTTATTTTTTAAAATGTCAGTCTTCTTGGAAATTCAAAAATTATAATAATTCACTGGCTTCCTATAAAGCGAGAAAAATGTATAAATTTCTGATGGAATAACACAATTTGCTAAAATGTTCGAAGTAACGTAAATTCTGAAATTACCAAATTTTACAAAACATCTGAATTTGCAAATTTTACAATTTCTGACACTTACAATTTTTCAATATTTGTTCTCTTTTATAATATTTGTAAATTCATATGGAAAACTCAAAATTCATAGAATTCTCCAATTCCCTCAATTAAAATTTTTTCAATCAATCAAATCAACATAACGTTTTTCATCAATTAATCCCCCTTTTTACAATTGTTCTTTTAATGCTTTTTGTGATTTTGATCCTTATAAAAATCTCATAAAAAAAAAGTAAAAACCTTTTAAAAAAAAGCTACTGCTACAAAAAAATTCCTCCTTTAACATTGAAACAAAAAATCTTTTTTTTTTCGTGTAATCATGTTTCTCAGAACTTTTCTTGTAATTCGATCCGACGATTATAATCGTATCGTATAAAATTTACTAACGATTCTTGTTTTGAAATTTAACTCGATGAATGATAACATTGTTGTGAAAATGATAAGATTATTATCGTTCTACGATGAAAAAAGTGTAAACATATCCAGTTTGTTTCGAAATTCGGTAAAATTGCTATAAATGGTGCAATTTCAGCTTACGAAATTGACAACCTAGCATTTTTTATGATTACTTTTACGAGACATGAAAGTAAATATGCCAAAGGATTTTTCATCTGTATACAATTTTCATGAGCGTCCAAATGTCACTAAAAAATTTCATAAGAATTTTCTAAGTTCTACGATTTTTTGAAAATGACCTAAAAAATTTTCGTATGATATTTTTCTACTCGGAATTTCAAAAAGATTTTTTTCAATCGTATCGAAAAGATTTCAAAATTTCTTTCAATAATTCTCAAAAATTAATCAAATTTACGTTTCGATCAGTATTTTATTACGATCAAAATTACTGATGACTCTTCATTGAAATTCGATTATTAAAATCAATGATTACAATTAATACTATTTACTAACACTTATTTATAATAATACTAATAATACTAATTTATAATAATTACTAAAATTGCATTCAAAATTATTCTAAATACACTCAAGAATTCCTCGAACATTGTCTTTACAATCTCAACTCAACTTTCGTTCATCACGCCCAAGCCACATTTTGCGTCAGAAAAAAAAATGGAAAATCGAGTGGAAAACTTGTAAAAGTCAGATTATCGTAATGAAACATCTTTTGTCATCCAGTTATCCTGCCAAAGGAAAAGATATTCCACGTTTTTTTTTTTTTCACGAAACATTCGACATTACATAAATGATTGCGTCATGTATCATTCAAAAGTGATTACTTACAAAACTCGCTCGATCATTTCGGTCTTCTGCATTTTTTGTGCCTTCTCTTCATGTGTTTCGCAAAGCATTTTTTTTTTCAACCTCGATATCATCCAATCGATAAGAGAGAGCTCGCATTGTCGGTCGTTTATTGAATATATATATATATATATATATATATATATATATATATATATATATATATATATATATGTATATATATATATATAT
>JAPYZL010067180.1:0-10119 GCA_030522825.1 Platygaster orseoliae | reverse complement strand
TTATTCTTCCTTCATATCTGTGTTTTTTTTCTTTTCTTACCTCGTATCAGTGATTTATTAATATTTCCCTAGGGAAGAATGATTTATTCGTGAGTACCATAAAAAGTGGATTATGTTCCCGCATTCCATGCAAAAAAAGTGACCTTTTTTGTGGATGCATGGGAAAAAATACTTTTATTCCGGATATCAGTGAACAAAGGAGAATTCTCTCGCTGATTTTATGACTTCCTGGAAAGAGGCCTGCGTCACGCGTTTCATCGTAAGCGGCCACTCCTACACATATATAGAAGAAAATATTGTATGTTACATGGGAGAAATATGATTCAACTCGCGCGCTTGCGCACTCGCTACCGCTCGTGCCCAAATGCTCGCTCGTAGAATCATTCCATTCCTCCCTTGTAGCATAAATATCTATTACCTTGGAAAAATTCCGTGCATCAACCGTTATTGAAGGTTTTATCTAAATGCTCGCAAAGTCATTTTTTTTTTATTATAATATTTTTTTTTTCGAAATTCGATTTATTAAGGCGACACCACGAATCTTCAAATCGTTTGAAGATAGGAAGTTCTGTATTAGAAGAAGGCCCCAAACATAATGAAAATGCTGTTTTTCAAACAAGTCCAAAAATATGATGTCTACAAGCGATATTCAACAATTTTCTCCCCAATAACTTTTCCAATCTTACGCAAGCTCTACATTATGAACCTGTGTTTGAACTTGTAGTATCAAAACACATTGCACGTACTAATTCTTGTACGTTCCACCGTATATGATGATTATTCAAGGCCTTACTAATCAAATATCCTGTCCTCCTTTTTTTGACAAACAGTTAACATTCAAAAATGGTACCAGATATGAAAATAATTTCATCATTCTATCATGGAAAAAATAAACTCGTTATTATGATTATAATTATGGGAAATTTTGTTTTTCCGCAAATTCTAATACTAACACTCGACGCTGTGTACATGATCGTATGAGTCAATAAACATTAATCTAATTGCATTATTGTTCCATATTTTTCTACTAACCTGATCACTAAACTTAATTATTTCATCTAGTATTATTATCGAATATAAAAAATATCCTCCTACCAAATAGGGGAGAGAGGTCTTAAACTGCCATTGTAAGGATTATGTCTTGGAAAAAATACTGAACGATGTTTTTTTGTTATTTTCGGTGTTAAATCACGTTAGAGCAACCCTTGCCTACGATTCTAGGTCATTCTGAGCGGCTTAGAGTGGTTTTGACGGTCGCTTGGCAGCGTATATTCAAACAGTATATTTTTTGTATCTTTGAAAATGGTCGTCCTTAGTCACCCCCCCCCCTCCTGGTCCTTAGTTGCTACCCAGTTTGTTTACACTTGATTTCAAGAAAATAGTAAATTGAGTAGGTTTAGGGAGAAAATAGACGCATGGATATTATTTTCATTAAAATACGATGTGTAGAATAGTTTTACGTGTACCGCGACGCCATAATGCTATTCTGAGGACAAAGACGATATTTTTTCTTCATAGGCGCCAGCCGATAACAAGAAAAAGTTATCCTTGTCCGAGGATAGCATTGGCGTCATGGTTCACAAAAGATTTTGTACGTAAATGGATGAAAGCGCGAGTTTGAGCAGAGGGAAAACTTGCGTTTCCATCCGGCGGCGTAGAACGGTAATTATATGGTAATACAACTTTATTAATTACACTTTATTTGTACTATCGTCAGACATGAGTGTTCAAAAAAAAAAAAAAAGAAAAGAAAAGAAACAGAATTAAAAAATGAGGGAGAATTTGCATTGTTGTTATCAGAGCCGTAGTACTTGCGGCCCACCGAACTCCGTCGCAAACGTGAACGTGGCTGTGGAGTACTAGTGGAAGGCTACGGGGACTGGCGTTCTCGTCTTTGTTTCAATGGTTCTTTTTTCGAGTTGTTTTTTCGTGGTCGTCCACTTAGTTTTTTTTTCTGTACTGCGTTGACGACGCTGTTCTTCTTCGTTGACGATACGGTCGAATTCGGCATCAGAAGTTAAAATTGTTGTTCGTCCCATTTTTCGGCCTCGTCGTTTGCCTGTCATTTTACGCGGTGGTGCCTTCGGAAATGGTGACAGATTTCATAAGGTAGCATTTAAAAGTGGCATGGGCAAAAATTTGAATGATCCATGGCGTCTTTTTCTATTGCATCGATTCAATTATCTGTGACGACGATTCCAATGTGGCGACTAAGGACCACCCGAAAAGTGGCGACTCAAGACCACTACGATTTTTTACACTATTCATGCCGTTACGCACGAAACACAAATCTGAATCAAAAATCTATACTATACGAAAGCTGAAGGAACAAAGAAACAAATGTACCTAGTGTTATAAAATATCCGAAATATTTACATATCTGTAGCTGTTTCAGCAAACTCGAAGAAAATGAAATCACTGATGCGCAAATAATATTAACTGCACTGACGCTGTCAAACGGCAACCGTTATGATAATTGTTAGGTTGAATTACATGCATGGCTACCAATCTGTTTTCCTATAAATTTGTAGAGCTGACACCCACGCTATCTCTGAGAAACGCAGGGTTGGCGACTTAGCCCACAGTAGCTCTCGTAATAATAAAAAAAATGATGAATTTGCGAAAATTTTAATAAAACCTCCATTAGCGTCGAATGCACGGAATTTTTCCAAGGTAAAAATTTGTTTACAGACAACTGGTGACTGTAAGAATCTTGTCCTTTAATAATTATAATGCCCAGACATATTCAGGAAGTTTTCGACGTATTTTGATGTATAATAAACTGCGGCCAGTATTTTTTATTTAGACATTTATGTTTATTGATGAAATAATTTTTGTTTATTAATGAAAACAAATTATCGACTATTACTTGCCACTTTCCGAAAGAGTAGTACTTAAAAATCCTACATGCAAATTTTCAGACATTCAGCATTATATTTACAGAAAACACACGTCTTTGTTTATAGAGATGAATTCGTTGGGCGCGACTCAGCGATTATAAACAATCGCTTTGAGCTAGCTCTAAAATATTATCAATTTCGTTCAAATTTTGGGAAATTTCTTTTTTTTTTTTTAGCTTTTTGATATTCTGAGTTGATACGTACGAAATTGAAAAAAAAAATTTTTTTTTTTAATCACCCTAGCGTGCACATTATAAAACATGTAGACAATTTATAGTCGTATTTTTTTAATTGAAAACGCCATCATTGTAGATGTATAATATGCCATTTTTAATATCTTTTAATTTACTTTCAAGAAAAAAAAATGAGGACATTTTTTTCTATTGTCTTTGAAATAAACGAAAAAATAACTCGAAAATCTAGACTGGAGGCAGCCGCGGTGCTTACGTTTTCACCCTTTAACATCACATTCGGAAAAAGACGTATGACATAGAAGCTCGCTTTATGAATTTTTTTGGTCGTTACAATGCCACAAAATGATATATGAAAAAAATCGCTGTTTCGATTGTTTTGTTTAAAATATAAGGCGGGGACATGATTGTATACTTTCGTGGAGAATGACCCGTATCCATCATGCAAACCATCGATATTATGTTGTTCATCAATTGAATCGAATTTTTCGTTTTTACAGTCAACAATATAATAATATACGTTATAGGTTTTGTATTGTCTTTAATATAATTTTGATGATTTCGTTTTACAAAAGGGCTCCGTTAAAAAAAAAAAACGTAGTTTTTGTTGCAGTTATCGACATAAACCAGTTCTTTTGGGGCTTGGAAAGGCATTCAAAATTGAAACGCGAAGTGAATAGTTTCAAGTAGTTATTCAAAATCAACACATATAATAACAAAATTTACTTACAAATAGTCTTTACATATTTTGTGATGAAGAAAAAGGATTTTTTAAAATTATTCTTTCTTTCAAAAGAATAATTAGGGAATTATATTGGAAATATCGAATATACATAATCAATACCGTAAAATCATAACTATATTTCCATATTATCAACTTGACGCAGCAAATATATAGCGTTCCGTGCCGGATCGGCCACGATTGCACTTTGATGTCTCTGATTTTCCCAAATTTTGTTACAGTGTAGAAAATCATTTAGGAAAATAACTACATTGAGTGTAGGAAACAATCCCACCTACACTGAGTGTCGTAAAAAACCTGACCAACATCGATCTTTGATGATAGGCTAGGAGATTCACTACAAGCTAGGAAATTAGCTGTACTGAATGCGCCAGAAAAGCACATACTCAGTATAGCATTTTGACTACCTCAATAATTATTTACCTACCTCCGGTTAGCATATTTACCACCCGCTTGTGTTTTAACAAGCATGTCATTATTTTTCTGGGGATAGGAGATAAACGACACTCAGTGTAGGTCGGATGATTTCCTACACTGAGTATATATATTTTACTAGATGGTAAGCTAATGGCTCACACTGAATGGAGTCGATATCCTAATTTCTCGTTATTTTCGTAATTCGGGTAGGAAATAAACTATACTGAGTACAATAATTTTCCTACTCGCTAGGTTTTTTACGAAGTGACTTTTTACAGTGTAGTTGGTATGTGAACATCAGAAAAAAGTCAAACCAAATTTTCATAACTTTTAATGCATTTTTAAAATTATTCGAAAATCTTACACGAACGTATTCCATACACAATTTTTTATTAAAACATTGAGAAAGTCTAAAAAACTCAATATTTTCATGACAAATAACTTATTTTATGCTAAAAATTGATTGAAAAAAATTTTTTTTGTGTTAAGTTCACCTCGTTTTGAACGATTTTCATAAGGGTGAAATTCTATGAAAATCCTTTATGTATGTGATCGGAATACTTGATAAATAAATGTTGAAAATACCATGTTGTCGATAATTTTGGCAATTTTTCGAATTTTTCTCTTCAATTTTAGGAAATGTCAAGTGCAATGACTTACTTTAGAAAAAATTCCTGTTTTCTATGTTTGGCAATGTCGTGAAATGGATGGCCTGTTCCACGAATTCTTTCCCAGTTATGCCCGAGAAACATCTCTGGAATAGATGTATTTTATTTACTTTATTCATAAATGAATTTTTTTCTTTACTTGCAAGATAACTTAAATATAAAAATATACGAAGATTGTTCATTCTAAATTTTCAACGTTTCAATCAATAAAATGAAATTCAAATTACTAGAATGTTGTAAGTATTACCTATTAAAATATAAAATACTATTTGTATTGTTCAAATGCGATCAACGCCAACAATGAAATGTTTTTTTAATTACAGTTCCTCGTGGTTATGCGAAACTATTTATAATTTAATAACTTTTTTTTGAATTATGTTTTTTATAATTTCTAAACATGTGATAAATCACTGATAAATCATGCTGAAGAACAAAAACCGTAAGTTATGATTTTTACAACATTTTTCTATAATTGAAACAGGAAAAAATTGAAATTTTAAGCAGAAAATGTACTTTATAACCCACGAACGGAGTTAAATATGATTTTACAACATAAAATAAGACAGATGTAATGTATATTTTATATTATGAAAATTTATTTACTTTTCTAAGGGAGTATCTTATTAATTAATTACCACCCTCGGGTCTTAGGCATTGTAGGTCACGTTCCTAATAACGATTTGGCATTGTCGCGTGTAAAGATTCAGTACCAATTGTCATTGCCAGAAAATTATATCGATCGATGCATATTGATATAATTTGTCTCATACATAACTACAACTCGTCATCGATATTTACGTAACTTTTTCTATACTTATATACTTTTTAAAACTTTTAGCACGCCCATTCAATAAACACCGGTGTCTTATACACTCTAGTATTTTTTTTCATCGAGATTTTCCCCTCACAACACGATTTTTGCACTTATTGGTCACATGACTTTTTTGTTCAATTACACTCATCACTGTTAAGAAATGCATTTTACAATGTAAGAATTTTGCATTTTATGCATAACTTTTGATAAAAAAAAAAAAGGTTGTGATAACACATCAATGTGACTAACAAAACATTATCCCTGACCTACCATTTGGATTCACGGAAAAATACTAAACAATACACACAATAAACAAACTGACCTCTGGCGTAGCAAAAGCACAGTTGGCAAATAATCATACAGAAGCGATGTCGGTAGACGTGGAAAAGACTTTTGGCACGATACCAGTACATAAGATAAAATATATAAAGAAATGATTGATAATAGACTTTCTTTCGACATAATAAGCTCGCAGAAAATATTATAGAAGAATAGAAATGGAAAATTGCAGTAAATGAAGAACACTCATTCGAGGTGCACGAAGGTTTCCTACAGGAATCCGAGAATAAACCACTTCTTTTGAACATAGCAGTGAATGGGCTCTAGAGGTGTGGCAAATTCATAGGATAACCCAATGATGGCACAATAGTTTTCGCAGACTACTTTATTTCGTATGCATCACATAATAACTATCCGACTATAAAAAGATTATCAAAAAAAAAGCTACTATGAATCACAGAATAGATACAAAAAAATTGGACTGAAGACAAATGATTTAAAGACCGAATCAATACTTTTTCGACCTAAAGACACACAAAAAAGAAGCTTCTTAGTATAATAAAAGGATTAAACGGAAACAAATCACGCAATAGCACAACAGTAAAATACTAAAGAAATAGTACACTTGACGAGAATTTCTTATTACACGTACATTTAAAAAACACGACAGAAAGAATAAAGAAAGTATACAGAGCAGCATTCATTATTTTTACCAACTGCATAATTGCAAGTCTGAATGTAGTCCTATATATCCTATTCAGATATATCAGGTGCGACGAGACTTAAAGTCTACCCACTTCCCTTCAAAAGTAAGCACTTATTGCAAGGCTTCACAGTCGATTCTTTCGGTGGAGAATAATTGCAAGTGTCCACGCGCAGTCCTATGGATTCTACTCGGATATCAGGCACAACACGCACAATACATACCTTCAGTTTCTCCAAAAGCCAGGTCTAGAAATATTCAGGAAAAAATCTCATATATGTGCTGCATGAAGTTGCACTATCGGAACTTGGCCACATTATGCTTGGTAACAAAATGTGCCCACGAGGTGCCATGCGGAGGCGCCCGATTTAAGCAGAACTTTTATTCAAGCCAACAGTTTCTCCGTGCATGTATAGAGTAAAAGCGGATCGTCTCTTCATAGTTCAAGTTCTGCTCATGAACAAATACATGTCGACAAGGCCAACTACTAAGGGCAGTAAACTTCGCGACCAACTATCATCAAATCAGAAAGGATCACTTGTATCGACACTTGCAATGCTCTTACTTTTCATCCCTATTTTAATATGCTCCAGATATAGCTTGTTCAAAAATGATTACCAGTTGGATTTGAATTCGCCAGGTAATGACCCATTACCATACGACAACTAAATTTCTTCACATCGAAATAGTTCTGCCCTTAAGATCAGACTCAGGGTCGCTAGCAACCGTCAGGGTCACGGCTTCCCGATTCAAGCTGCTGCAGGTTTGAGGTACATAGCCTCTCCACTCAGCCAGGGCCGTCAACGGACGACACCCGCAAGACTTGGCCAGTGCCCGGCTTCACAATCCCGGACACCGCGCGTTGTGCCAAAAAATGTGTCAACAACCCACTCAGTACTGAAGCTACATCCATACTTTAAAACGTTTGCGCAGATCACAGCACGACTTGCAAAAATCAGGTCGTATCGTTCCTTGCAGAGAACGCAGGATCCTTCCGTCATGCAAGTCGATTGTGTCAGGTCACCAGTTAAAATGTCCAGGGAAAACCACGCGGAGGCGGATCCCCGACAAATACCCCGTAATCTAAGTGGAATTTGCCACACGAAACAATACCTACTTATAAGGGATGCTACAACACCCAACTGCATCCCCAGGGGTACAGTTTGTCTTTCAATAAATTAGTAGAGGCCAGGCCGCGGCCATCCGAATCTGACCTCGAAAAAAGTAAGAGCTGACCTTACACTCGCAATGCGGTCTCAATTTCTGTCGCCACAAACAGAAATTTTTCTCAGAAAATGGGAAAGCTCAGAAAACAAAAACGCCGTGCTGAAGCACGTTATAACAATGAAGCATCGTTGTAACAGTCCGGCCCCACGATTTCTTTTCAATGGAATCCGGTATTAGCTAAAATCACCGGTTCCAATCGTCACTTATGCAAGGTAGCGGGAGTCCAGCCTGCTCCGCTCCTTCATGTATCCTCTTAAACCATAGACGCTACGCGATCGATCAAAGCTGCCTTCAGCAAGATTTTCGCTGCGGCATTACTTTGTATCATACGTACGAGCCCTACCCGACCTCGAAAATCGTGAGCAAAATATCGGCGCCATGGATAGGCGAATGCTTACTTGCATCGGGCTCTATGAACTTCCTCTCCCAACCGGTGTAAGTGCCCACAGCAGCATAGCCCGATGCCTGAAGGTCATACAGAGCAGCAGTGAGACTTTTACATTAAAAAAATATATTGACTCAGACATCAAAGAGATGTTAACCTACTCATTATCGGACCAGTAGCAACATACGGCTGCCAAATTTGATAGAAAGTGGCCGCGTTCGAAAACGAGAAGCTTAGAATACAAGAAAGGAAATTCCTAAGAGCTTGTTACCTCTTATATAGACAATAGAAATAACGAGAGAAAGTTCATTAGAAACAAACACTTCACGAAACAGCGGAAACATCATAAATTGACTCACACTTAATTAAACTCGCGAGGGAATACACGTCATGGGTGTAAGGAACCCTAAATAACGGTATAGTAACCGATCTTTCGACACCAGACAGAAAAACTCTAGAAGAAGCTAGAAAGGAAGGCGATATCTCCACAGAATCTTTATCCACATAGATGAAGAGGGTTTTATTCAAAGTTTGCCAAAATTATTAATAGGTTAGTTTTAAAAGTTACAAGTAATCAGAGATAATCTCGCTCTGGACGATCAGAAACACCGAGGTGCAGTGACTATCGCGATTCAATTGATACTCACTTAATGAGACCTCAGGTCCATCGGCCACTTTCAGCCGACTTAAGGGGAGAGGTTCCTATAGATTGGGATTTTTGCGTCTCAAATTTGTCCGTAGATTAAAAAAAAAACTTTGCATCTGAGATATTGAAACTTTTGAACAATTATTCTTCTTTATTTAGTATAATTACAAAAAAAAAATTTTTTTTGGAAAATCTTGCTTTGATCCCGAGATATGGGCTGCCAAAGTTGACCGTGAATTTTTCGGAGAGGCAAACGGAGTGCACGCTAGAGCCTCCAAAAATAATCCTATAACCAAAATGTTTGACACTATTTTTTTATTATTATGTCCTTAATAGATTGACGTTTTTGTTTTAAAAAAAAACTAGAATTCCATTGCGCGCTCACGCGCGCTTATATACTTTTTATGTACAAACTTTAAAAAATATTGATTGTGCTTTTTCACGTCAAAATGTCTATAAAACTTAAGAGTTCATATGTCAAATAAATCATCGACATAAGCTTCCGTGCCATAAGCAGTGTTTCGCTAAAGTTTTTTTTCTGAAACAATTTTAATGGCACAAAATGCATGTCGCTCGTTTTGGCATATTAGTTGATATTAGTCAGATTTTGAGTGGCAAGTCACTCGCCATGAAAAGGCTCCTTCAGTACCCTTTCTTTAGTGCACGCCACATATACCATCATAATTATGTTTACAGGGTCTACCCAAAATCCAAAAAATAAATCCAATATTCCTTTCTGAACTTTAAGTTGAAAAATCCTTTGCCATTTCCCAGTAAACATTCGTGACGATTCATGATCTACATCACGCGGTGATGTCATATCGCAGACATTTGCCGCCGCATATGATATCATCATGATATCGCGGCGTGACATAACATCAATTGCCGTCATCATGACGTCATGGTGACAACACCTCATGCATGTCACGCCGTGATATCATAATGACATCATATGCGGCGGCAAATGTCTGCGATATGACATCACCGCGTGATGTACACATCACGAATCGTCACGAATGTTTACTGGGTTTTTAGAAAACTCAAAATTAAAAAAGTTATTTAAGTTTAGAATCTAAACAATAAACGTGCTCTTACGAGGAGTAGGGATAAAAACCACGTACCAAAATTGAGCCGTTAAAATTTGAAA